>PITA01004571.1:0-121658 GCA_004023965.1 Spilogale gracilis
CCCCCCCACTCGAAGCAGTGACATAAACCACTTATTATTAACACAGGCCCCAAGAGAGGCTTGTTTTTAATATGGTGGATTAAGCAGAGAGAAGGAACTCGGGTTCCCACACACACCTTGGCGTGATTAAATCAGCCGCATAGGCGGCTGGCCTCCCAACCCCAGCCCCAGGCCCCAGGTGGGGCCATCATTGGGGCTGGAAGGCGCTCCAATGTCTGCAGGGGGACGTGGAGCCTAGACCACCTCCGAGGCCCCTGCAGGCCAGGCTCACTCATGCGTGACCAGGGGCCCATCAGGCCACCCTCCCCAGCAGCCACCAGTCATCTCTACCCAGGGGTCCTCTCAAAATGGATTTTCTGTGTTCTCTGAGGACAAGAAAAAACACTTAACCAGGAACTGCAGCCCAGCTCTGCCCCTCCAGTAACTGGGTGAAATGACACTTGCTCTGTCTGAAAGGGTTGCTCTGCAAAGCCCCCAAGGACCCAGCAGCTGTGACATTTCATCAGCCAGGAAGCAGGCATCTTTCAAATCCTGCCATGGGCTCTATGGTGTGGTATCCCCTCTCCCCCGCCCCTGTTCTCTGCCAGGTGCCCGCAGGGTGCCCAGTGTTTCAAGGCATCTTACACATGTTCATTAAATTAATAAATAAAGGACCTGGGCCAGCTGAAATTTCCTTGTGTTTAACTAGGCTCTCCGCTTTTATTTCAACGCCTTCCCCTTTGCGGTTCTCGGTGAACAGAGCATATCCTGGTTATTGAATGATCCCGTCCTGGAGAAGGGGAGGTGCCAGGCCAGAGAAGGACTTAAATCTATGGCTCGAAGTTGTGGATATATTCAGGGATGGTGCTTAAAATACTTAATAACTGCATGGGCACCAAACTAATCCAAACCGATGTCCGCTCTAACACCCAGTACGTTTTCATCAGTGAGGCTGGGGACTGGAGCCACATGTGTGCCTGCAGGCCCGGGGGGGAAGGGGGTGCTCTAGTACGTGGCCTGCAGTGAAGGAGCTTCTCCAGAGAAATCACAGGCTGGCAGGGCTCTAGGAAATGGGTTCTGACATTGTCATTGCCCGTGAAGGTTACCATGTGTCTCGCTACACAAGACTATATTCTTGTCCAGCAGCAGCTGGCTCTCTAAAGCCCCCGCCCCCATGGCAGCAGACACCCCCCCCCATTCCTTGGACGGCAGGCTAGGCCATGTGGCATACAGGTCCAAAGCTTCTAGAAGGGCTGTCCATGTATGGCAGGCTTCTTGAGCTTCTGCTCTCTGCTTTGAGAACAAAATGCCGCATGGTTTAGAGACTCCTTCAGCCTCCTCCTGGGATGAGAAAGTACATGGAACAGACCTGAATAAGGGTCAGGGTCCAGAGTCAGTAGCAGCTAGAGCCAGCAGACCCACAGGTGAGAACTAGTCGCTGTAAGCCATGAGCTTTCAGGGTTGTTATAATAGCAAAAGCTGACTTATACACTCATGTCCCTGATTCATGGCAGCTCCCGTCTTAATGTGACTGGAATGCTATTGTTCAGGGCATCATAAAGTGGAGAAATTGATGGGCTTTGAAAGCAGATAGACCTGAGGGCTAATTCTGGCTCTGTCACTTAGCTGTGTGATGCTAAGCAGGTGACTTTAGCTCTCAGAACCCCAGTTTCTTCTTCTGTAAAAGGAGACTGACAGAAAACACCTTCGAGGACTGTTATTAGCATTACATGTAAAACATGTGTGCTTGGAAGCACTTCTCAGGTCTATGAGCCTTAGTGTTTTCAGCTGTAACAAGTAGGTATTAAGCCAGGTGATCTCTAAGAGTCAGGTGCAAACTCGTTCACCCATCCATCCGTCTGTCTGTCCACAGATCCATCCATCTAAAAGCTAGGCTTTCAGTAGCCTTTCTGTGCAAAGACTATGCTGGACCACGAGGACACAAAAGTAATGAAGACAGATGTGGTCCCTAGCTTCACAGAACCCAGCTCTAGCCCCTACCTCTAAGCTGAACTCACTACTTAATCTAAGAGTTTACACCTCATGAAGGCCACAGACATCAGGTGGGAGTTAAATGTATGTACTATGGGAGCTATGGGAGCATGCAACTGGGGACCTGACCTGGTCTGGAGTCAGGCAAGGTTCCCTCAAAGAAGGGAGGTTAGAGGTGAACACTGAAGGGTGAAATCGGCCAGCTGAAAGGAGGGTGAGGGAAAAGCATTGAGGCCCAGGGAACAGCATCTTCAAAATCCAGCAAAGCTGGAAGAGCCAATGAAGAGGGGAGGGGAGGCAGCGGGCAGATTCTGCAGGCCTTCAAGCCATGCTGAAGATGCTGGGCTTGTGTCCTGAGCAAACATTGAGAGCCCTCATTCTAAGCCAAAGACAGGCACGGCCAGGCTTCTATTGGACAAGATCCCTCTAAAAGACGTAAAGCGGAAGGATTCAGAAGGGATGGAAATGAAAGTCCAACATGGAGTTCTGAACATATTTACCTCTGTTTCTCCCCTGATGTGACTAAAAAGGTGACAGTGAACAGATGGAAAAAGGCATAAAACCACAATAAAGGGAAAAGAAAGGAGATGAAAACAGGCAAGAGATATAAACAGGCTTATGGAATTCAGCAGGGGAAATGGTGGAGGGAGCACAGAGAAGCTTAGCCAACAACAAACAGGGGGCCTGACTTCCAGCATGAAGGGCCGCAGGATCCCAGGAAGCCTCAGGAAGGGAAGGCACCAAGGAAATCCCAGGCAGGGCGGGACTGTGAGAAAAAAAAAAAAAAGACAGCTGGGGCCCAAAGTCTGTATAAGCAATAGTCAGGCCCCCCAACCCCACCACCACCAGGCAGAAAGCAGGTTTGGGTTCTGGAGAGGGACACCCAGACCCTGAAGGTAAACAGGACGGTCTGCAGGTTAAGCAGTGAGACCCCTCCCCATCTTCCTTGGCCCTCCTTCTCCACCTAGCTCCCACAGGTGAGCACGGAGGTTCATTTCCCTATCCCTATCCCACCATCTGGGGCAGGAGACAGACACACTCCTCTGCACAAAGTGACCAAGAGAAATGATAATGTCATGGCAGAGGGAGGAGGAGTCCTCATGGAGCAGCGTGCTCCCTGCCCAGTGATCTCCCACAGAAACCTGCCACCAGGCCAGAACTTGCGATCATTCTTAGCAGCTAGCCAAAGACCAACAGACTTAAGAAAGTCTCTAATACAAAGCACAGACAGTAAATAGATAGAAAAACAGCTTCAAAGAATGTAACTCAAGGTAGCAAAAAACACTTCCCAGTATTGTAGTTAATATCCTCACAGAGATAAAAGGAAGCTGGGGCATTCATTGAAATTAGAATAAGATGCAGAAATTTTTTTAAAAAAAGGGTTGCGGAAGAGAGGCCTGGGTGGCTCAGTCATTAAGCATCTGCCTTTGGCTCAGTTCATGATCCTGGAGTCCCTAGATCAAGCCCCACATTGGGCTCCCTGCTCAGCGGGAAGCCTGCTTCTCCCTCTCCCACTCCCCCTGCTTGTGTTCCCTCTCTAGCTCTGTTTCTCTCTGTCAGATAAATAAATAAAATCTTTAAAAGAAAAAAAGTATTGCTGGGAGGTGATTCAGGAAACACACACACAAATAATAGCACGAATTTAAAAACCGAGAGGATTAGAAGATAAAATAACATTTTTTTAGATAGAATAACAAGATACAGGGAGTGAGTATAAGAAAGAGAAAGAGTATTTGTCCTGGAGAACAAGTATCTAATAATATGAGTTTTGGAAAGAGAGAAGAGAAAACAAAAGGGAGGAAGCTGTCCAAAAATATACTATTGTCTAAGTTAACTTCCTAGAGCTGAAAGAGACGTTTTCACATAGTAAGGTCTGATCATCAAGATCCCAGCACAGCTTGCGGTGATGAGCACGGAGTGAGGTACAGAAGTGCTGAATGACTATATTCTAAATTAATATCACTCTGTGTTAACGATACCAGAATAAAAATAAAAATAAAAATAAAAATAAAACAACAAAAATTAAGAACCCAGCCCGAAGCAAGACAATGGATCTCCAAGCACATTTCATAAAACATCAGAACACTAGACGTGAAGAGGTGATTTAGAGGCATCTGAATTGGCAGGACAGGAGGTGGGGAAGTTGGGGTCACATCCAAAGGATCCAGAATCAGAACACCTTCTCAGCAATACTGGAAGCTAGAACACAATGGCCCTTAAAACTCTAAGGGAAAATTATGTCAAAGGCAGGATTCTCTATCTAGCCAGACTGTCAATCAACTCTGGAGGTAGAATAAGGACATTTTCAGAGATGAAAATCTTCCAAAGTTTGGTCGTCCATGCACCTTTTCTCAGAACACCTTTGGAAAATGGCTCTATCAAACTGAGAATAAGCAAGAATGAAGCTAGAAGACAGGGGATCCGGCACAGGAGAAAATGAAGGGGATGCCCAGAGGGTGGCAGAGGGAGCCGCCAAAATGCAGTCCCGGCAGCAGGCTATGGGTGTGACTGTTCTGGATCAGAGCAAGAGGCCAGGGCCCTCCTGGAAGATATTAGGGGAGATTTGAGCACATTGAGACAAGAATTATACTCTCATCAGAGAGTTAGGGGTAAATTATTGATAAATACAGAGAAGACTATGCAAATAGGCAAAAAAAGTCATAGTAACTGCTGGAAAAAACTGGAAAGCTGTACAAGAAAGGGAATGTAGCTATGATTCAAAGTCTGGCTCAACTCTAGCTAATATTCATTTGATCACAGTAACATAAATAGTACAGACTTATTTAGTTCCCAAAATTTTAATATAACTGGATTAGCAGAATTGAGAGGGGAAATGGGGAAGAACAGAATGAAAGAAATAAATCCACATTTTCCATTGTGGGAAATTAATAGATTGTAGCTAAAACTTTAAGAAGTTTTTAAAAATTAGCAATATGACTGTGTTATTTAGAAACATAGAGGGAGCCTGAGTGGCTCAGTTGGTTAAGGGTCTGACTCTATCTCAACTCAGGTCTTGATCTCAGGGTCATGAGTTCAAGCCCCATGTTGGCTTCAAGTTGAGTGTGGAGCCTACTCAGATAGGAATGAAGGGAGGGAGGGAGGAAGGGAGGGAGGGAGGGAAGAAGGGAGGAAAGAAAGAAAAGAAACATAGAGAAAAATGCCAGAAAAACTAAAAAGAAGGGGACCTGGGTGGCTCAGTTGGTTAAGCAACTGCCTTTGGCTTAGGTCATGATCCCAGAGTCCCGGGATCACATCCCACATAGGGCTCCCCACTCCATGGGGAGTCTGCTTCTCCCTCTGACCTCTCCCCTCTCATGCTCTCTCTCACTCTCTCTTAAATAAATAAATAAAATCTTTTTTTAAATAAATAAAATCTTTATATATAAAAAAAAAGCTAAAAAGATTCAAAGTGATTGCCTTGTCTGAGTACTGAAGCTATGGATGGAAAGGACTAGGGAATTTTGTAAATATATATTTTAAAATATAAGCCCCATAGAATGTTTGTCATTTATGTCTATATATTTCTACATATTCCCATGTTTCCATAAAAAAAACACAAATGAAAGGGGAAAAGCAACATAATAAGTAGATCCACTGAGCATCTCATAAATAGACACCTACTAGTGGATAAAATAACTGAATGAATGCGCAAGAATGGGGTGTCCGTGCAGCTCAGTCAGTTGAACATGCTGCTCTTGATTTCGGCTTAGATCATGACTTGAGGTCATGGGGGTTGAGTCCCGCATCAGGCTTCGTACTCAGTAGGGAGGGGAGTCTACTTGGGATTCTCCCTCTCCCTCTGTCCCTCCATCCCTCCTTCTGCTTGTGCTCTCTCCCTCTCTTTCCCAAATAAAAAAAATAAATCTTTAAAAAAAATAAATCTTTAAAAAAAAGAATGTTCAAGAATGTTCAAGTATTTGTAGCTTGGGGTAGCTTTTGCAGTGACATTAGGACACAGGGATTCAAAAATTGTGGTATCTCAGCTTTCAGAAGGAGATAAAGATAATGTGCTCTGGAAAATTGGGATAAATGACTCAGAACATTATCTCTAATGATGGAGAAGAAAACCGTAATCTTGAAAATGCATGCAAAGTGTTTGAACGAGATGATTTCATAAAATAATGAGGGTAGAGAAAGCTGCATTTCTAAATTAAGATTTTATATAATATATAAGTTCAAACATGCATATGCAAGTGAGCTAAATGATAAATTAAGTTTGAAAAACCCTAAATAAAAATATGCAGGAATATGAAGACAAGCAAGGGCAAAGGCACATCAGGCAAATGTATATTTGAAGTGGAAAGCAGGGTGAAGGTCCTAAAACAAAACAAATTCTCTTATAGAAAGGAAACAATTCCTCATGAAGGTCTGACAGTTCTGAATATCTGTGCACCGATAATATAGTGTCAAAATTCATAAAATAAAAACTAAATCTACAAAGAAAAATTGGAAATCCATCTGTATGATAATATTCCCTATATGCAAAAGTGTGGAGCCAACAAGCCCTTGGATACAGTGCTGATGGAGAGGACCTTCTATGAAGGGCAATTTGCAAAATGTATCAGATCACCAGGGCGCAGACCTATCTTTGGCCCAGAAATTCTATTCCTAGAAATTTACCCTACAGGTAGAATTGCACATTGTGAGAGGCAACTACAAGAACAGCTATAGTAGCCCTTACGGATAATGACAACATACTGAAAATCATCTGAATCCTGTCTTTCCAAAGGGTGGTCAATGGACCAGAAGCTGCAGCATTTCCCGGGAGCTCATCAAAAATGCAGAGTCTTGGGTCGCAGCCCAGAACTGCTAAGTCAGGATCAGCACAAGATCACCAGACGGTTCGTATGTACTCTAAAGTTTGAGAAACACTTGTCTGAATATCCACCAGTAGGAAGCTGATGGAATTATAGTGCATGCATAAAATGAAGTTTTATATATGATCATTAGAAAATAAGGAACATTTCTTATGTGCTGGTGAAGAACAGTCTACAAGATACACTGTTGAAATGGGGGGGGCAGGTGGCCTGGGGGCAGAACGGCGGTATAGTACGCTACCATCTGTATGGGGGAAATTCTTTTAAAAATATATTATGTAGCTACAACCTAATTGGTGACCTAATTGGTCACCTGGACTCTCCTATTGCCCCAGTTAGGTTAGTAATTTTCCTCCTTCTCCTTCCCTGGTGAGCAAGGTCAGCACTGACCGTTCATTCCATCTTGCTCAGCTCCTGGAGGAGAAGGCTAAAAACAGGAGCTGGGAGGGAGTACCTCCATCATCGCGAGGCCCCCACGGGAAAAGAATGAAACAAAACAAAACAAAAAAAACCCGACAAATTTTGGAAAAAGAAACCAAGGCCCAAAGCAGCCTTGATCTTGTCCATATTTTGTATACTTGTGTGATGCCTACCCAGGACTTAGAGGTGGGATGGCTCCTTAGGCCAGAACCCTCCCCAAACTCATCCCAAACTCATCCTCTCTCCCTCTCTCTCTCACACACAGTTTTGGGCGCCGCCCCCGCACCAGTCCCAGACTGTCCTGTGCCAGGCCCCCCCACACCTAGACACAGCACGGCCACAATGGAAGCCCAGTTATAGCCCCTGCCAGGGCCCCCAAGAGAGCTGCCTATCAACGTGGGCATTTGTCACTTACAATTATCTGCTCCTGTGGTCAATAGTCATTTGTAAGCGACGCACTAACAGCCCCCAAGAGCTGGCTCAGAGGCCGATATTGATTAGGCCTCAGGGTTCAGAGCCCTCCCCATGGGGCTCATGGCTGAGCTCTAAAATCTGTGAGTAGCCCCCTGCAGATGGAAGGAGGGTGGAAGGAGGTTACAGGCGATTAATGGCACCATTTGCTTCCCCTTTTAGCCAAGTGATTGATAGGAAGGAAAGGGAAAGTGGCCCAGCCATCCCTTCCAGGCCTGGTCATTGGTACCAGGGAAAAATCCGTGCCTGTTCCCCAGCACCTCTCATCTTTCCTGCCTGTGAGTGACAAGAAACTTGACCTTGGGGGTCTGAGAAAGTGAGTTCCCATAAACTTCTGGTCTGACACGATGTCCCAGTCAGCTGTGGCAGCATGACTAACCACTCCAAACTCAGTGGCAGAAAACAAAAACTATTCCATTACACTAACAGGTTCTATGGGCAAGGAACAGCAGGAATGGCTATCTGTGCTCTGTGATGTCTGGGGCCCTACCTGAGAAACTCAACCAGCTCAGGAGGGCATAAACAACCCTAGGATTGGGTAAATCACTAGAGGCTTCTTCACTTCGTGTCTGGTACTTGGGCTGGGCAGAAAGCTGCATCCAGCTAGGGTTACCAGCTGGGAGCCTGAGGGTGGGGGGGCTCCTTCATCGGGCCCAGGCTTCCCCCAGCATGCTGGCTGGGATCCAGGGGGGAGCACCTCAGGGAGTATCCAGAGATGTAATGTTCCAAGAGAACCAGGCAGAAGCTGTGTACCCTCTTGCGACACAGTTTCAGAAGTCTCAGAGCAGCTCTTCCTCTGTATTTTGTGGGCCAAAGCAGTCAGTCCCACACTGATTCAGGGGGAGGGGACAGAAAGGCCATCATCAAGGGGAAGGTACCAAGATTTCCCATATACAGGCTGTCCTTCACATGCACCGTGTCCCCATTCTCAACAGCTCCCACCAGAATGGTGCATCACAACCAAGGATGAAGCAACACTAACTCACCATAACTACACCCACACTTTACCTTCGGGCTCACTCTCGGTCTTGCACATTCTGTGGGCTTGGACAAGTGCGTAATGACGAGTATCCACCATTATCGCCTCATACAGAGTATTTTTCCTCTGTGATCCACCTTTTCATCCCAGCCCCGCTCCTATCTCCTGGCAACCACTGATCTTTTCACTGCTTCCGTCGTTAGGTCTTCTCCAGATGACACAGGGTTGCAATCACAGTATGTGACCTTTTCAGATTGGCTTCTTTCATTTCGTAATATGCAATCAGGGTTCCTTCGTATCTTTTCAATGGCCGGGTAGCTCATTTCTTTTTAGCGCTGAATAATAAATATTTCGTTGTCTGCATGGACCACAGCTTATTTAGCCATTTGCCTGCTGAAGGTCATCACGGTTGCTTTCAAGTTTGGGCAACTGTGAATAAAGCTGCTATAAATGTCCATGTGCGGGTATCTATGTGGTGATTTTTTTTTAACCACCTCGCATGCGGTCTTCTAAAAGGGGCCCTTCTAGAACAGCTTTGTAAATTAGCTGATACTCTAAAAAATAGAAGGCAGGGAACTAAAATATAAACTGAAGAGTTTAAAATGGTTGAATTAGACTAAACCTTTCCTTGAAGCATTCAGATCTGGATATAAGCTTTTTTGGTGGCTTCTAAGTCTACAGACTCAAGGAGACTCAGTTTACCCATATGTAAAAGGGAAATTAGAACTTTCTCTTCCTATCTAGAAGTCGTTAAATTCACTGAGTGAAAAAATGCATTTGACAGCATATTAACCAAAGAGTATGGCTGGACAGGTAGCAGTTACCATGTGCTTCTTTTCATCAATCTCAGCAAACAATTTGGTATCCACAACATTTTAGCCAAGGGAATTTAAGAGAGTGTTTGGTCTGGGTGGGCATGTGGGGCAGGGACAGGGCAGGAGGGGATCGGACAGGCCTGTCACCGGGGTTCCTAGACTCTGATGACCGGAAGGCAAGAGCATCCCTTTTCTCTCTGAATTCCAGAACCTCAGAGATGGGTATGTTAGCTTCCGGTTTGCTGGTCCCAAGGGAAGAATTGGGCTTAGACGGCAATCCCTCATGAGAGAAGAGGGTCAGAGCAGAGCAGGGATGAGGATAGAAATGGACCACTGAAGAACTTAGAGAGGAAGAGGAGATCAAATGGAGAGAGAGAGGATTCAAACTTTCAGGAAAACATTATTAGGATTTTGGAGCACTAAGGCGGCTAACTCTGGTTTTTGAGAGGAGATAGCAAAGCTCATCTGCAGAACCATTCTCTGTGTACTTGCGAGGCTCACAAGTTGGCACCAGGCTGTCCCAGTTCCCTCCACATACAGCCTTCCCATGGCCAACCTCCCTAGGGACCTTGCCCTCAGCTTAGCGGCGTGGGGCAGGACACATGATCACACAGCAAGAAGGCTGAACCTTGACTTTGGGTGAGTCACCTTGGCTCTTGGGAATTAGTTTCCTCATGACCAAGATCCTTTCCATCTCTAAGGTTTGATGAAACCAATCAGTGGAAGACCTTTCCTCCACTCGACAAGCTGTTATTGATCATATTCAGTGTGGACTGGGTGTTGGGGTTCAACAGCAAAGCAGATATGCTTCAGTTAGGGAGAAACATCCCTCACCTCTCCCCACACTCCTGCCAGCCTATAAAGGAAAAGCGTATGCACACATAAGATACCTCAAGGGCCAGGGATGGAAACGTAAGGCCCACCAATCACAAACAGCTAGCTGGGCCTTCCCAAATAATGCAACTGCTACGCTCTAGCCTGTCAGTGTCCTTGCTTGGCTTCCACATCTTCTCTATGAGTCTTGCCCCTGCTCAGGTTAGCGGAGCACTCCTAACTACTTCCCATTTGGTGCCACCTAATTCCAATCCATTTTTGTTCCCATCAACTCTTAAAAATTTTAATATTCCTCAGTTTCTCTTTTAATCCTGGGCAGAAGCAGCTGCTTCCTTCTCACTTGCTTTCAGAAGCCGTGACTATCTGTTGAGATTGGGCAAAGGGCCAAGTGCATATGTGACCACATGCCTATCTTTATGGAGCTGCCGCTGCAATTCACGCACACACTTCTCCCTCCTCCACTTAGTGAGGTCTCTATGGCCACAGCCCTGTCCCTGAGGCCAGCAGCTGTCCCATTCTGCTGCTGCGTATGGGGGAAGGAAGGCATAGAGGGCTCATTTTTCCTCTGGGCCAAGTCACTCTTCTATAATCCAGCCTTATTAGCAATCGTGAAAACCCTAATAATAAAGGGCTCATCTGACTCTTGTGCTTGTTTCCCAACTCAAAACTCACAGCCTGTGGGCAGGAATCACTGGCATTCCATTGCTCTTCTTCCCCCAGACCCTCCCTTTCCCAAAGCCTTCATTCTCCTGGGATGCAGGCTGGTGGGGAAAGACAGACTAGCCTTGGGTCTGGGGCCATAGGAATCCGGCATAGTCAATGGGGTATTAGGGACTAGCCCACACTGCTTGGGAATCCTCAAAAGGTTCTCCCAGCCCAGTCCTGTAGGCTGGCGAAGGCTTCCTGGAGGAAAAGATGCCCAAGAAACTGAAGGGGGAACAGGAGTTCAGCCCATGGCAAGGAGGAAGTGCATGGGACATGGGACGACTATGTGGTACCCACTCACTGCAGGAAAGGGTACCTGGAAAGAGCGGCGAGTGCTGCATCTGGGTATAGGGTGAAGCATGGATTTGATGAGGGCAAAATGGAGGCAGGGAGGCCAGTTAGGAGGCTGCTACCCCTGCCCAGGGAGAGGCTGATGGTGGGGTACACCAGGGCAGTGGCTGCGGGGTGGGGAGGCCTGTGGAAAGATGTGAGGCACATTCAGGAGCATGGGACATGGAAACTGAGTTGGAGTGAGTGGAGGTGGGACAGCTGGCGGGTTCCCAACCCAGGGGCATCTTCCAGGTGTGGCTGGAGCTTGCAAAAGGAAGAGGAAGGGCAGAGGTGAAGGGGGAAAGGGGCTGGAGCAGCCCCATGGTGTTGCAGGTGTGTTCCTCTCACCTCCCCAATGCGCCCCTAATTAATCCATGAGCCTGTGCCTGCCACTTCACTAGTGCACTCTGCTAATCTGCCCCTTGAGACAAAAGGAAATTGGAATTAAGAGGAGACAATGGAATTGCTGCAGGATTATTAGCTTCAATGAAGTTAATGAAAGGAGTCGGGAGGAGGGAGGAGAAGGCCCCAGGGGGACAATGACTCTTGCTGGGCTGGGCACAGCATCAGGACCGGCTGGGGAGGGCTATGGCTGGTAAACTTACTCTCCAGGGTCCCAGCGGTACACCAAGGTCAGAGCTTCTGTGGGCGGCAGGATCCCATGGGAAGAGAACAGGCGCTGGGACTGAGGGGAGGGTTGTCCCTGAGCAAAAGGAGCACAGCAGAGAGATGGAGGTGGTGCAAACCTGGGGTATGGGAGAGGTGCTTGCCCCTTGAGCCCACGAAGAGGAAGTCCAGGCATTGGGCAGCCCCAAGAACCTCTAGGGAGAGACAAGCTCCAGTTATCTGCTCCCGTAGGGGTAGATAGAGGGTTGTGTTTCTCCAAAGGGGACTCAGCTAAAACTCCACCTGCTCCCTAGCAGCAAGACCCAACTCAGTGGTCTTCCCCAGGTGCCTACCCACAGAGGGTCAGATCCAGCGATTCAGCTCAGGTCTCTGAGGTCAGAGGCTACAACAGGAATGGAGAAAGCAAAAATAATCATAGCCTATGCCCACAGAAGAGAACCGGCATCCAGGTCAGGGCACAACTGCACAAATGTACACATGCACACTGTAAGTCCATGTGATCACCAGCCCACGTGTGACATAGACCCAAACTGGAACAGACCAATGCACTCGTGCGCACCCACACTTGGACCCCCACCTGACCGTGGGGGGATCTAACGCTACTAACCATGTCCTTTGCAGACCCATTCACATGCCAGCTCCTCTTCCCAATGTCCTGGGACTGGGTTCGATCCCCAGATGTGGCTGATGCCCTTCTTCCCTGCCTTCTATACCACTAGTCCTCCTGGAGGGGAGGCAGGGGTACGGTCACTCCAGCAACATTACCAGGATGACAGGGTTCTGCTTCAAGCAGCGAAGCCCCAATCTGCCCTCCCAGCTGAAATAAGGAGATGAGGTGCTCAGGGGAGAGATGCAATTTCATTTCCAGGGTGGGTTGTTTTTTTTTTCTTATATGCAGCTCATGAGTCACTAGATTAGCACCTTTCCAATTACTGGGAGGCAAAAAGCCTATTATCATCTAAAACCTCCTGCAGAATGACGGCTCTATTCTTTTTGACGGCAGCAGCCAGCCCCACGGAGAGCTGCAGAGCTCAGCAAGCTGAGAGCCCAAGTTCCAGGCAACTTTTTGTCCTTGTTTCAAAAGTGAACTTTCAAGAACTCACATCACAGCCTCAGCAGCACCTCGCACTCTGAGCGAGACGTGCAGGGACAGCCGACTGCGGGCATTGCGGTAGGGCAAGCGGGTACATCCCCCGGAGCTGCACACACGGCCCGGGGTTGCCCCGTACCCCTGTAAGGGATACAGCACGAAGGCTCCGGCCGAGCTGAGGGAGAACACATGCTTCGGAGAGTTTGAGGTTCTGGAAGATACTGGAAGAATTGCTGGAGATCCCTTCTCTGGAGGCCTTTGGGACTGAGGCATCCAGCCTCACAGGGAGGTGGCCTGTCCAGAGTGGGTCAGGTGAGCAACTGGAGACTCAGACCTCAGTCCGGTTCAAGGGCTGTCATACCATCTCAACAAGCCATACCAGGTGGTGAGCTGAGCCAGAACCTGGGTCTGAAATCATCATTAACTTGCTATGTGTCCTCACTAAGGGGCCTCTCGGCGCCTTCATTTTCTCCACTGTAAAATGAGGATACCAATAAACTCCCTTCGAGCTCCAAGGTTCTCTCGTCTTAGTGAAGGTTGTATCTGGATCCATTAAGACAGCTAGCTCCACCTACACGGCTGCTTCAGGCAGGGATGGGCCTCTTAACAGTTCAGGGAGCCTGCTCCTTCCCTGTTATCTTAATGCCCGCATCCCCACCATCCTTCTCCCCACAGTGCACCCCGGATCCCTAGGATCCCTATGCAAGGCCCTGTGCAGGTAGATTGAATGAATGATAGTAGCGATCAGCAGCATTAGGGGAGCACTTCTTATATGGAGCCAGGCCCTCCGTATAAATCATGCCATCATCTCCTCCTGTCGTCCTGGAAGGAGGGGTTCTCTCCATCTCATGCAAGAAGAAACTGAGCCTTAGGAAATTTAAGTCATTTGACCAGCAGGTCTCAATCTCAGACAGGGTGAGTCAAACCTATGCTCGTATCCAGAAGCTAGATCACTACTGCATAGGCTGCAGGTCACAGCCTCCAAAAGTCCCAGACTGGGGGGCTGCCGATGGCTGCAGCCTCCGATAGGCTCTCTTCTGCCCCTCTAGAGGTACAAGTCATCAGGTTTGGCTGGAGGCCAACTCCAGATCACAGCCCCCCTCCCAGAGTAAGGGACTTGCTGCATTGCTGGTTCCTGGAGCCCAGGGACACACAGCCTCACCGACATGTGTCCTCGGTGCCTGTGGGGGAAGGTGGGCAGCACCTGACCCCGTGTCCACACCCTTCCTTCTACCCCTCTCCCAAAGCTTAAAAGATTTGCAAAGTCACCTCAGAAAGTTTAAAAGATAACAAAAGGACAGCCTGAGGCAGAAACACAACAGGAGCCCCAAGAAATGGGAGGGCTCAGGGACTGGCAGGACAGGTGAGCCCAGACCCTTAGGGGTTCCAGTTTACCCCACTTTCCCTAATTTACATGTTATGCCTTGGTACATGTTACTGTCCTTTCACTTTGGGACTTGGTGTATGCCTTGTAACAACCTATTCTGTACACCTAAAGACATGGGTTGCAGCTGTTTGTGTCTTTCTTTTTTTTACCTATTAATCCATAACCAAATGCTGTGCTGGAATCAGGGACCCCTACCTGGTTCCAGTGTCACCGATGACATCTGTGCTCTGTCTGAGATCCTTACAAGTTCCAGGCTGGTGGGCCTGTGTGTCTCTGCCGTGTGGGGCTCCCCAGCTGCAAGCCACCATCGCTTTCCCCACCATCAGAGCCATCCAAGGGAACACTAAGCCATCCAACAAAGAGAGCAATTATTACATTCCTATGCAGTGCCTTAGCAATGCAATTCCTCTTTCCAGAGACACTACACCTCCAGGATGTACAATTACCATACCTTTCAGCATTTTTCAGAGCAAGCTTTCACTCAGACAAGATCACTTATTACTACTGATCTTCACTTACTTGTTACAAATGGTCCCGCTCTAGAAATAGCGTCAGCACCTAACCACATTAATTGCTGGGCTGTGGGTTTTTTTCTGTAAGCGACATCTTCCATAGCTCCATGGATGTCAACTGCGTAATTAGAATTGGCTGCACTAATTAATCAATTAGAACATTTAATATTCCTTTACCTGTTCCCTTAAAGTCATTTGAGCTTAAATGTAACTCTATTAAAGAATAAAAGATCTCCTTAAATATTGCAGTAAAAAATATAATTACACTTCAACTGCTCTGCCGATTTGTTTGCATTAGTCAGGAAGTTCTATGCTCGGCTTCTCAGCTCTTTCTTTGACTATTAATTAGCCGAACAACCATCTGGCTACTTGACGGGTGTCAGATTCTAGTTTCTTGGAAACCTGCAACGTCCAGCGGGACCAGCCAGGCCTGGAGAAGGAGCATTACCAGCCTGTCTGAGCTGAGTCCCACTGGCTCCTCTTTCCACGTACCTGCTGTGAATAAGCAGTAATCGTAATATAAAATAACCATGTAATGAGGATTCACAACTTATCGGGAACTGTGCTGAGTGCTTTATATACGGGATCTAATCTATTCTAATTTATGTCTTTTTAGGAAGTGGCGGCCTGAATTCCAAGTAGTCTCTCTGGAAAGGCTGGTGGTTAATCTTATGCATTCTCTCTGCCCTCAGGAGCCCTTGAGTCCTAGCTCTAGCCTGGGTCAGCTGACCAGACATGCTGGGAAACCACAGAGACCCGCAGGGACAGCTCCCATGGGGCACTCGGGATCTTCAAGCACTACACTCCTCCAGAAGCACCACTGTCCACAGCCAGGAGCCCTTTGTCCCAAGTAGGGCCTGGCCTTCTCTGCACAGGCCCTCTGAGTCCCAAACATCCTCATCTACACAGTGAAAGACATGATTTTTAAGGTTCCTTCCACTGGCTGTGGCTTTGAACAAGTAACTCTCCAAGTCAGTTTCTTCATTTGTATAGTGGATATAACACAACTCAATAATATGTATAATTCTAGGGTCAAACACATAGTAAGCTTCAATATATGTTAGCCACTATATTATCGTTTTGTGATCTGGAGAAAGTTTTGTTTGGAAAGGTGAAAAATGGGCAAGGGGTTAGAGGTAGGGTCCATGGGCAACACTGGGCCAGGCGCCCCCAGGCGAGAGCCACCACTGTGGGACAGAAGGCCCTCACTCAGCAGCCCAGCTCCACATCCCTGAGTCCAGGGCCACAGTCTGGAGGCTGTGGTCTCACCGAGGGCAGCAGGAGGTCCAGGGTAGGAACCTAGACCCCATGAACCCTACTGGGACTTTGTGGCTGTTATAGGCTGGATGGTATCCTTCCAAAATTCGTATTTCGAAGCCCTGACCTCTAGTACCTCAGAATGTGACTATATTTGGAACTTGGGCCCCTAAAGTGGGTAAAATTAGATTAAAATTAAATTTAATTTTAAATTAAGGTAAAATTAAAGAATAAGGTAAAAGGTCATTAATATCATTAGGCAGACCTTCATCCAACATAGCTGGTATCCTTATGAGAAGAGATTAGGACACAGAGAGAGACATGGGACATGTGCCTGCACCAAGAGATGACCACGTGAGGGCAGAGCTAGAAGGCGGCCACCTGCAGGCCCAGGAGGTAGGCCCCAGGAGAAACCAACGTTGCCAACAACTTGATCTTGGGCTTCCAGCTTCCAGAACTGTAAGAAGATAAACTTCTGTTGCTCAAGCCCCCCAGCCTGGGGTCCTTTGTTATGGCAGCCCCAGTAGAGAGGTATAGTGCCCTTGTGAAGAGAATGACTTGCTAAAGGTCTGTCTGGTATGGGTGAGACACCTCCCAGGACGGCCACATACCTTTGGTGCTGGGAGACCCCTCCCCCTTTATTTTCTTGCCCTGCCCTTTAGGCAGAAAGTTCCAGGGCTCCTGAAGGAGATGTGGAGGGGTGGAGAGAGGTCTGTGGAAAAAAGGACACAGAAGATCAGCATCCCATATGTAAGGGAGGTGGCGGGTCAGCTCCGGAGAGCTGAGGAGGTTTGGAGGGTATTTGCAGCGCTGGGTTTGCCCATCCTGAGGCAGCAGACGTGGGGCCAGGCCCATCAGGGAAGATGGCCTCTATCCTGTCTTCTCTTGCTCAAACCAACTAAGTAGGGTCTGGGAGCAGGGGCCTCACTCCTGCCTGCCCCCTCCTCACCGAGATCCCCAGGTACCACAAAAGTGGAGAGACTAGAGCAGAAACCTCCATCCTGGGAGACAGGCGATCTGAATGTTCATCTGGTCTCTTCTATCTGATGACTGACTGACTGAGTCCCTTGATCCGCTGTCTTTATCTACTAAATAAGGTACCCACCCCTGCCTTCTCAACCGGCTGGGAGGGTAAGCATAATCTTACCTTTGTGATGGCATTCAGAGACGTCGCAAGATCTTGTCGCTGAAGATTGTTGAAACTGCCTTATCACTCGCAGCAGGGATATATGGTTGGAAAACCAGAAGAGCGCTAGCAAAGCCAAGCAGCAGGCAGGGAAAGGACTCAAGGACTTGTGGCCTGGAGAGACTTGGCAGGCATTAAATGAAGTTGAGTTTAGATGCCAGGACCCAGGGACTGACTGGGTGGGCTGAAGAGTCTGGAGAACCAAGAGATTTTAAAGCCATCTGCTCCTCCCCAGCCCCCAGCCTCAAGGAGCCCAGAGTTTTTGGAGAAGCTAAAGGTTTTATCTGGAATAGTCTCTGATGGAAATAATCATTATGACTTTATGTTTTTAGGGAAAATTATCATGTTCTTTATGTTTTTAGGGAAAATTATCATGTTCTCTGTGGTGTCCACCTTGGATGGGATATAGGTGATGGAGTAAAGTCAGGAGGACTGGAGGATTGGGTGATGGATGATCTATGGTCCCAGAGGCTAGGTCCAAGACCAGCTTGGGAAGCAGGCACCATGCAATTCTGTTCTCCATCCAAAAGTCTACTGAGGCCCTCATCCAAAAGCTTTGGAAGAGAGAAGTCACAGAGAACAGTAAATTAGAAAGAAGATTTTTTCCCTGCCATCAGCCAAGTGGAAAACTTCAGGAAGAAACAGTAAAATTCAACAAAGACAGAGCTTTCCTCAACCCCTTTCATCCCAGAGAAAAATCACATGCTTAGCTTTCAGAACCTTTTCTCTGGAAGGGGAGAGGAGGGGGGAAGAGAACCTAAGAGGACAACCATCTCAGGTTAATCTTTCTTTTCAACAGCTTCACTGAGGTCCAATGGAAGAACACACTTCAAGTGAGCAGCGGGATACGTTTTGACATATGTGTGCACCTGGTGAGACCATCACCATCATTGAAACAATAAACATCTCCATCACACCCAAAGGTTTTCTTGTGCCTCTGTGTAACCCATCCTTCCTTCCACCCCCCATCTTCAGGCAACCACTCACGTGCCTTCTGTCACTAGTGATTAGTTTGCTTTTCCTAGAATTTGATACGAATGGAATTACTCAGTCTATATCCCACATTAGTCCTTTGTTCCTGTAATCACAGAGTAGCACTCCTTTGCAGGGATATACCACAGTGTGCTTATCCATTCACTTATCCTTGTCCACGGGGGTTGCTTTCACTGTGGGGTAACTGTGAAAACTGACATATAAAAGACACATAAAGCTGCTATGAACATCCATCCGAGTGTGCAAAAGCAAGCCAGCACTTTCGACTATTTGGCCAGGGAAGGGATGGTCCCTTTAGCCATGACTAAAACTCTATGTTTTCTAAGGCTTTAAATTCCTAAAGGTCTTTCACCTTCATGCTCTCACTAGGTATGGCAAATGACCCCGCCGTGTGTTCGATATACCTCTACGCTATGAGATTCCATGGCATACGATCCTGCATGCATGTTTAAACACCAGAAGCATGATCAGAAAAAAGGCCCTCCAGCACCCCACTCAGGACTGTCTCCAGCATTCCACCTCCCCTAGTGCTACCCTGCCCTTTCTGGGGGCTTTCAAGATAACCCCACCCCTAGGAAGAGGCCCCCCGGAAATTCCTGCCTGCTCAGAAGCTGGTAGGCAATAACAGCCCAATCTGCCAAAGGGAAGAAGATTGGTTCTACTCAACAGGAGTTGAGAACTCTTCAGGCAAACCCTGGGAAAAGTATTGGCCACAGATCTTTTGCAGACTGATGTAGGCTGGGGTAGAGGAAAGAGGCCTCCTTTGCAGGGTTTAAAAATAGCCTGTGGCATTGCTCTGCCACTCCTGCAACAGCACTTGGCCTGAGCTGTTTGGAAGGTTCTGGCCCATACCAGGCACCACACTTGGGCCCTCGAGTGTAGGGGCAGAGGCGTCCGAGGGCACTGCATTTCCAGTGTCTGGCTGTCACTAGAGCCCAGCTGAATCTCCACAGATGCCCAAACTGGCTCCTGATTGAATCCAGACCTTTGATTTAATTATTCATCTGAAAACTACTGCTTTCCTCAGACTCCATGGATAGCTGTTTCCTCCCTTCTAAGACTCTTGGCCTACCCATGCCCTGAAACTAGGACTAAAGAGCAAATCTCCTTTCAAGGAAACTCCTAGTTCAAGTTTCAAAGACGACAAAGCAAAATGTCCAGGAGTCAAGAAAGTGAAAAGGCAGTCCCAGATGGGAGAAAAGTCTTTGCAAATCTGGTAAGGGTCAAGTGTCCTGAATATACAAAGAACTCTCACAAGTTAACAACAATAACAAATTTAAAAATGAACAAAGAATGAAAATAAACATTAGTACATGCTTTCTTTTTTTTAAAATATTTTATTTATTTATTTGACAGAAAAAGAGACAGCAAGAGAGAACACAAGCAAGGGGAGTGGAAGAGGGAGCAGCAGGCTTCCCGCAGAGAAGGGAGCCTGATGTGGGACCCCGGGGTTATGACCTGAGCTGAAGGCAGACGCTTAATGATTGAGCCACCCAGGCACTCCAGTATATGTTTTCTTTAATCAGTGTTTTTAAATTACTTTTAACTTTATAACAAGACTATCATCTTCTATCTAATCTTTTGAGATTGAAAATTTTCACTTATATTGAGAAAGATTCATTCATATTAATGTGTTGTTGGTAGGTAACACTATAATTTAATCCATAAGCATTGCCGTCCTAAAAATTGCTGGCAAATTTTTAACAGCTGGCTCCCAGAAAAACAAAATTACGCACTAAGTAAGTTCTGTTTGTTAATACAGACACAGGAGCACCTCACCAACACACACATGGCAATTTCTCTGACCCCAGCGGGGCTCCCTACCAGTCCACTCAGGGTTATCTATCCAGAGATGGCATCAGATCCCATAGCCCACCAACTCGCCCAAGTCTGCTCTCTGCTTCAAGTGATCAGCAGGCTGCAGATTGGAAGTTCTAACAACCCCCTTCTTTGGTTGATAGGTTAAGGGCTCAGTCCTACAAGATTGCCCTCCCGTCCCCAACACCATCTGCAAGGGCAGGCTGTGCTTCTGGTCAATCAGGTATAAATCAGAGGTTCCCATGACTCCCTCCTTCGATTTCATTAATTTGCTAACGTGGCTCAAGGAACTCAGAGAAATATTCCTCTTAACAAGATTACCAGTTTATTATAAGAGGATAGAACTCTGGAACAACCAAATAGAAGAGATGCACAGGGCAAGGCACAGGGAATGGTGTGAAGCTTCCTTGTCCTCTTGGAGTGCACCCCTTCCCCAGATCTCCACGCGTTCACCACCCTGGAAGCTCTCTGAACCCCCTCCTTTTGAGTTTTATGGAGGCTCCATTACACAGGCATGGTTGAGTAAATCACTGGCCATTGGCAACTGAGTGAACCTTCAGCTTGTCTCCTCTCCCTGGAGGTCAGGGGATGGGGTTAAAATTCCATCCCTCTAACCACCTCACTCCATACTCTCCCATACCCAGGCCCTGCTTTAGTTGCCTCATTAACATAACAAAGAGCACCTAGGTCTATTAGATATATTGAAGAGATTTTTTTTTCCTTGTCTCTTGTCCTAACTTTGCTTACAGTGCCTTGGACATCCTGAAGGGCTGACTCTTCATGTAGTGAAGTGGCCGACTTCTCTTCATGCTGGCTCTTGGTCTTGTATCTTTCATAGAAGAGCCCTTCCCTTTGCCACCGTTTGATTTCTCCTGTAGACTCCCTGGGCTGCAATTTTGGCTCTGCCTCTGGCTGGCTCCATGCACGTCAGAGACAGTGGGGAGATCTGTCGAGCCAAGCACCTCACGCCATGCCTACATCTGGTACGCCATCACCATTTGAGATATTACCCTTTGTTACTAAAATAATTGTAGGGTTCTTTTAATACTCACCTGTTTAATTCCTCGGAAATGGATTCCTACATGTGGCCTTAGATAAGCGGTTGTGGTGGTTTCCTTAGGCTACTGTAACAAGTGCCACAAACTGGGTGACTTAAGAGGAAAAAAACATTTTATTCTCTCAGAGTTCTGGAAAATAGAAGTCCAAAATCAAGGGGTCGGCAGGGCCTCGCTCCGCCGGAGACTCTGTGGGGAGTCCTTCCTTCCTTGCCTCTTCCAGCTTTGGGTGGTAGGTGGCCACCTGGGGTGTTCTTGACCTGCAGCGGCCTCTCTCCAGTCTCTGCCTCCATCATCACATGGCCTTGGCCCTGTGTGTCTCTGTCTTCACAGGCTGTGGCAGTTTCCCTCTTTTTGTAAGGACACCAGGCATATTGGATTAGGGCCCATCTTAATGACTTGTTCTTAACATGGTTACAAGTTAATTTCCAAATACGATTACTGTGTCAGTCAAGGTTCTCCAGAGAAAGAGAACTAAATAGGGTGCCTGGGTGGCTCAGTGGGTTAAAGCCTCTGCCTTTGGCTCAGGTCATGATCCCAGGGTCCTGGGATCGAGGCCTGCATGGGGTTCTCTGCTCGGCAGGGAGCCTGCTTCTTCCTCTCTCTCTGCCTGCCTCTCTGCCTACTTGTGATCTCTCTGTCAAATAAATAAATAAAATCTTTAAAAAAAGAGAGAGAGGCATGTACAGAATTATATTTTATATAACGAAATAGAGAAAGAGAGAGATTTGATTGATTTTAAAAAATTGGCTCAAGCAATTGTGGGGGCTGGCAAGTCCAAATGTGTAGAGTGGTGGGAGGCTGCCAGGTGGGAACTTCAGGTAAGACTTGTCACAGTCTCGAGTCTCAAATCCATAGGACAGGCCAGCTAGACACTCAGGCAGGATGTCTATGTCCCAGTCTTGAGGCAGAAATGGGGAGTGCAAGCCCAGGCTGTGTGTGCCTCTCATGGTCTGGCTGCCTTTGTAACCCAACTGGAGCAGTTCACACTGAAGTTGGGTCTTTGTCTCCTCCCCTGTTAAAATTCAAGCCAAGATTCTGATATTGCCAGAGGAAAATGAGCTCGCACACAAAATCTACCAGCCATGAGAGAAACGTCACTGTAAAAGAAAGTTTGTTAACTGTTGTACAACCAAAACGGTAAATTAGAACTCTTAGAACCAACAGATTAATAATATAAGTATAATAAACAAAGAGAAGGCAATGGTAACATAAAGCCAGACAAAACAGTTATCAAAATGAATCAAATAGAAACAGTGGATATGAACAGTTTAATCATTGAAACAAAGCATTCAGTAGATAACATAAATAATAGAAAATGGATTCCATTGAACCGAGACAAGTGAGAGAGGTGATCAGGTTGAAGGATGACAATGGGAAGGAAGGAAGATGTAATAGAATTAGAAGCTAATAAACAGGAAAATAAACTAATAAAAATGGAGGTGTCATCAACTGTATAATAGGAAGTCTTGAAGAAAAGAAAGAGATCTTAAAAAGGATTATGTTTTAAAAAAAAAAAAAAAAGGATTGTGTTGAAGTAAAAATAACCAAGGGTTTTCCAGGATTAAAAAAAAGAGGGAAAACACATGGGCTCATGGGGCCTCTAATGAGAAAGACATGAGAAAACTCTTGCCTAGACAGACACACTAGAAGAACTTTTTTTTTTGAGATTTTATTTATATATTTGACAGACAGAGATCACAAGTAGGCAGAGAGGCAGGCAGAGAGAGCAGAAGAAATAGGCTCCCCGCTGAGCAGAGAATCTGATGTGGCCTGGATCCCAGGACCCCGAGACCATGACCTGAGCCGAAGGCAGAGGCCTTAACCCACTGAGCCACCCAGGCGCCCTAGAAGAACATTTAAAAACACAAAAACAAAGGCACAACTCTAAAGTCTGCCAAAGAAAAAGAGATGATCCTTCACGAAGGAATGAGAATCTCATAGACATCCCATTTCTGTTCAACAGTTACGACAGAGGCCAAAAGAGGACACAGAATATTTTCAAAGTGTTAATGAACTTCAAATGAAGGATCTACATTCAACAAAAACAAAGATTTAAATATGCCACAAAAATAATCTCAGGAATAAAAGGTCCAAAGAAGTTAATTTCGTATGGTCCTGCTGAAGCCTTGACTTCAGGCCTCTGGCGCCAGAACTGCCAGACAATGTGTTTCTGTTTTAAGCACCAGTTCCTGGTATTTTGTGAACAGCTGCCCTAGGAAATTAACACAGTTTGTAATGGATTAAATGCACCAATCAGAAGACCAAGACTCAGAGATCGGGGTGGTTTTTACTGGGTATGTAATGTTCAGCAATATTTTCTAAAAAGAATATTCATAAGCCAAAAGGTGACAGGAAAGCTACAAATAAAAGGATTGAAAGGGAAATGAGGCAGTTTAACTAGGGAGTGAATTTAATATCAAATAACTAAATTCAAAGCAAAAAAAGTCACAAAGACGGATTTTTTTTAAATTAACATATAATGCATAATTTGCTTCGGGGGTACAGGTCTGTGAATCATCAGTCTTACACAATTCACAGCACTCACCATAGCACATACCCTCCCCAATGCCCATCACCCATCCCTCTCCTACCTCCCAGCAACCCTGTTTGGTTCCTGAAATTAAGAGTCTCTTATGGTTTGTCTCCCTTCCCAGTCCCATCTTATTTCATTTTTTTCCCTCCCTACCCCCCACGGCCCCCACCTTGCCTCTCAAATTAAGAGGGATTTTTTTTAAAAAAAACAAAATCAGAAAGCTATAACAATTTTGAACATACATGTCCTTAAAGACACAGCTTCAGGATATAAAATGCAACTGCATAACTATAGAAAGAAACGCATATAAATTATAATCAGAAACTTTTGTGCAACCGTCTAAGAAACTGAGAGAATGAGCAGACAAATAACAAGCAATGACAGAGGATATTCAAATGACATGATTCACACACTTGAAATAATAATTATATGGGAAGGGAGAAGAACTTTATAAAACTGATGAGCAAGTGGGAAAAACACATTTTTTAAAAGTACACGTTGAACATTTAAACAATTCACCATTTACCAAATCAGAAAGAGAGCCTCAACACAGCTACCAGAAATCAACATTATATACAATATTATTGTAACACAAGGGATTAAAGTGATAAATTATCAATAAAATACATTTAAAGCCTTGTACACCTGGAAGGTAAATGGCATCATACTCAATAACCCTGGGTTAATAAGAAAATATAGAGGAAATTGTAAAAGACCTAGAAATGAATGATAATGAGAAAAGTACATGATAGAATTTGAGGCAGCTAAACAGCCCTCAGAATAAAATTTATAGCTCTGAACACATTTATCAGAAACAAATAAAAATTAAAAATAAATGAGCTAAGGCTTTGACTTAAGAGTTTAGAGAATGAACAATAGGACAAATAGAAAAAAAAAGAAGAAGAAAGAAAAAAAAAGGTCAGGGCAGAATTAAATAAACAAGAATACCAAAGCAGTAGCAACTACAAAATAAATAACCAAGCCAGAAGCTGGACCTTTGAAAAGGTTGCTAAGATATGTTAACCAGATGGGGTGCCTGGGTGGCTCAGTTGGTTGGGTGACCGCCTTCGGCTCAGGTCATGATCCCAGAGACCCGGGATAGAGTCCCACATCGGGCTCCCCGCTCAGCGGGAGGCCTGCTTCTTCCTCTCTCACTCCCCCTGCTTGTGGTCCTCTCTGGCTGTGTTTCTCTCTGTCAAATAAAGAAAATCTTTAAAAAAAAAAAGTCTTTCCTATCCTTATTAAAAAAAAAAAAAAAAGATATATTAACCGCCACCAAACGTTGATAAAGGTGCAAAAAGACACAGCTCTACAAAATTCAGAATAAAAAAAGGAAAATACTTATTGACACTAAAGAGTTTAAGATAATCATTAAAGACTGCTGTGGATAGCTATTCACTAGTAAAATAAACGTCAAGATAAAATATATTAAAAACATAAAATAGTTAAGATTTTAAAAAATACAAAATATAAAACTGGCCCAAGAAAATTTAGCAACTTTGAACAAACCAGCAGCAAATAAAGAAATTGAAATGATTAACAACAACAAAAAATATCTACCCCTATCACTAGGAGGGAAAAAGGCCTTAGGCCAGTTGTTTTTACAGATGATAGTTTAAAAAACAAGGTACTCCCGTCTGGAACAATTACATCAGAAAGAAGAGAAAGAGTAAAAGCTACCCAACTTATTCTATCAGATTAGTATTAGATTAATTTCGAATCCCAATGAAAATAGAAGAAAGAACCTCTCTTTTGCAGTTCTAGATCCCAAAATCTTAAATAAAATATAAACCACCCAAATTCAACGAAATATAAAAAAAAAAACCAATAGATCAAAATTAAATAAGGTTTATCCCAGTAATATAAAGGTCATTTGACACCAGAAATCATTGGATATAATCCACACACTAGACTGAAGAAGAAAAATCAAATGACTTCACAGTAGATTTAACAAATTTGATTAGAGTTCCTCATATGTTTAGGATAGAAACAGAAAAAATGAGAGGGAACTCCCATAACTTAACAAAGGATCTATACCCAAAATATATAGCAAATATCATTCTTAATGGAGAAGATTAGATTAGGCACGGTGTTCATTATCACCATTTCTGGGTATCCTGGCTAGTGCTGCATAAGACTTGTCGTAATAATAACAGCACAACAATGAGAAGTTGTAAGAATTATATGGAAAGTGATAAAACTGCTATTATTTGCAAATTATATGTTCATCTATGAAGACCTAGTAAGAGTTCAACAAGGAAGCTGCACACAAAATCAATCTATGAAAATTAGTAGCCTTTCTACAGACTTGTAATAACTATCTAGAAATAGGGTGGGAAAGACACGATTCACAGCAGTAATGAAATCTATAACATAGCTAGGAAATAAGCTAATAAAGAATACACATTCTTCTAAGGCCTAAGTTCCAAAGCCTATTAAATTTTTTAAAGCTTGTTCAAAAAATATAAAGAAGATGACTCAATAGAGAGCTCTATTTTTTCCCAAATTAATCTATAAAATCAATGCAAGCTGAATTTTCAGAGGAACTTGACAAATAATTCTACACTTTATTTGGAAAAATAAGGGTGCCAGCTAGCAAAAATCAATTTAAAAATACAGTACTCCAAATCACTGGTCATTAGGGAAGAGCAAACAGACCCATAAAGAGATGCTGTGTATGGGGCCCCTGGGTGGCTCAGTTGGTTAAGCGACTGCTTTCCGCTCAGGTCATGATCCTGGAGACCCAGAATCAAGCCCCACATCGGGCTTCCTGCTCAGTGGGAAGCCTGCTTCTCCCTCTCTCAGTCCCTCTGCTTGTGTTCCCTCTCTAGCTGTGTTTCTGTCAAATAAATAAATAAAATCTTAAAAAAAAAAAAAAAGAGAGATGCTGTGTGGATGACTATCAGAAAAACACCAGAAAACAAGTGTTGGCTGGGATATAGAAATACTGGAGTCCTTATATATTTGTGGTGGAATGCAGAATGGTGTAAGCTGCCCTGGAAAACATTTTGGCAGTTCTCCAAAAGGTGAGATAGAGAATTACCATCTGATCCAACCATTCCACTTCTAGGTTTACACCCAAAAGAACTGAAAGAACAGATACTCGTACACCCATGTTTACTGCAACATTATTTGCAATGGTCAAAGATGGAAACAACCCAGATGTGTATCACAGACAAAACAGCTAAATAAAATGTGGTATGTGCATACAGTGGAATAGTACTCAGCCATAAAATGGAAGGACATTCTTTTTTTTTTAACACTTTTTTTAAAAGATTTAATTTATTTATTTGAGAGAGAGTGAGTGAGAGAGAGCATGAGAGGGGAGAAATTCAGAGGGAGAAGCAGACTCCCCGCAGAGCTGGAAGCCTGATGTGGGACTCAATCTCAGGCCTCTTGGATCATGACCTGAGCTGAAGGCAGTGGCTTAACCAACTGAGCCACCCAGGTGCCCCTCTTTTTTTCTTTTTTTTGGTTTTATTTATTTATTTGACAGAGAGAAACACAGATAGAGAGGAAATACAAACAGGGGGAGTGAGAGAGGAGAAGCAGGCTTCCCGGGGAGCAGGGAGCCCCATGAGGAGCTCGATCCCAAGTCTCCGGGATCATGACCTGAGCCAAAGGCAGATGTTTAACAACTGAGCCACCCAGGCGCCCCTGGAAGGACATACTGACACAGGCTACAACATGGATGAACCTTGAAAACATCATGCTGAGTGAAATAAGTCTATCACAAAATGGCAAATACTATATGATTCTACTTAGAGGAGGTTCCTACAATAGGCAAATTCCTAGAGACAGACAGAAATTACTAGGGGTTGGGGGAAAAGAGAATGGGAGTTTTATTGTTTAATGGGTACAGAGTTATGTTCAAAATGATGAAAAACTTCTGGAAATAGACAGTGGTGATAATTACACAACACAAATGAACTTCATGCCACTAAATCATACACTTAAAAGTTGTTAAAGTGGTAAATGTTATGTTATGCATATTTTGCTACAATAAAAAACACAGAGGATACTGGGCATTTACCCCAAAGATACAGATGTAGTGAAAAGAAGGGCCGTATGTACCCCAATGCTCATTGCAGCAATGGCCACAATTGCCAAACTGTGGAAAGAGCCAAGATGCCCATCAAGAGATGAATGGATAAAGAAGACGTGGTACATATATACAATGGAATACTACGCCTCCATCAGAAAGGATGAATATCCAACTTTTGTACCAACATGGACTGGATTGGGAGAGATTATGCTGAGTGAAATAAGTCAAGTAGAGAAAGTCAAGTATCACATGGTTTCACTTACTTGTGGTGCATAAGGGGTAATATAGAAGACAGTAGGAGAAGGAAAGGAAATGGGAAGTAGGGTAATTCGGGAGAGAAACGAAACAAGAAAGACTTTGGACACAGAAACAAACTGAGGGACTTGGAGGGAAGGGGTGGGGAGATGAGAGAGCCTTGTGGTGGGTACTGAGGGCACCTATTTCATGGAGCACTGGATGTGGGGAATGGGCAATGAATCTTGGAACACTGAAAAAAAATTAAAATTAAAATAAAAAAAATACAGTGTAAAAAAGTGACCAATACACAACTGTAAAAGAAAATATTAGATCTCTAGGATTAAACAAATGAAAACTCAGCTAATGAACATGATGATAAATGTAAAATATGTCTGGAAGATATTAAGGACCTGACCGTTTTGAGAGACACACGGCAACATACCATTTTCCTGAATGTGGGAGTTCAAGATTGCCAAGATGTCCATTTCTACCAAGTAAATGTAGAAATTCATTGCAATTCAGATTAAATCGTGCTGTTTCTGGAAACACGCTCACATATACAAGTACGACACATTATGAGCTCCTTTGTATCTTGGTGTGTACAGAAACTCTAGAGAAGAAAAAGAAAAAGATAATCTTGCTCAGCCTATCATCTTAATCCAACCTGTCAAAATCCTTTTCTAGTTTGGGGGAAGGGAATCAAAACAGAAACAAAAACCTGCCCAAGGCTGACTTGAGTTAAGCAGAATCCATTTCACCAGCCATCTCCTTTCTGGAAAAAGAAGCCTCCTCCTATTGCCCAAAAGAAATGAACTCAAGATACCAAAGTGGGTAGATCTGTCTTTGGCCCCAAGGACACCCTGTGAGTCTGTGGACGGACAGACCTCTGCTCCTTCATTTTTCGATGCTCTAAGACCAGAGCAAAGTGGGGCGCCTGGGTGGCTCAGTGGGTTAAGTGTCTGCCTTCAGCTCAGGTCATGATTTCAGTGTCCTGGTATCCAGTTTGGCGTCAAGCTCCCTGCTTAGCCCGGAGTCTCCTTCTCCCTCTCCCTCTGCCTGCTGCTCCCCCTGCTTCTTTTTGCACTCTCTCGCTCTATGTCAAATAAATAAATAAAATCTTTTTTTTTTAAGATTTTAATTTTTATATATTTGACAGAGAGAGACATAGTGAAAGAGGGAACACAAGCAGGGGGAGTGAGAGAGGGAGAAGCAGGCTTCCTGCCGAGCAGGGAGCCCGATGTGGGACTCGATCCCGGGTCTCCGGGATCATGACCCGAGCCGAAGGCAGTTGCCCAACCAACTGAGCCACCCAGGCGCCCCAATAAAATCTTAAAAAAGGAAAAAAAAAAAAAGAACAGAGTGAAGTCTTAAGAAATGGAACAGAGACACTGTTAAACTTACTAGAAAGGCAGGAGGGACCTCTTTCCAAATGTGTGTGTAGCAGAGAGTCCATTCTCACACCTGGAGGAGAGACCTAGACTCCCCTGCAGTCTTGGTAAACCGAATTTCAGGACAAAAGAAGAGCTGTAGGGAGAGAAACTGCTGTGTGCTGAGTGACTGCTCCCGCCCAAGCAAAATCAGGAAGAGGAGGAAACTCAACTGCACACTATTTCCCAACACAGTTTTCCTTGCTCTCCTCCATCCCTCCGTGCTGTGCCCTTCCCTCACTCATCTGCTCACTCAGCAAAGACTTATGGAGCTCCTCCTGGATGCTAGGCACTGTACCAGGCATCAGGCCCCTGAGGAAAGCAAGGATTTAAGCACCAACCCAAAGCCCTGGATGTGTAAACTGTGTCTTCTGCCAACTTCTTTCACAGGGATTTGTGTTTTAAGAGCCCTGGGAGAGAAGGCAATGCTTGACCCAAAAGTTATCACTTCTATGATAGAGGATTTTAAGATATTGCTGTCTACTGGGAAAGATAATAGGGTCTGCCTCAAAGGAACCAGGCTGATAACAAAAGCAAAAGTCAAGCAAAGCTTTATTTCGCCTCAAGCATCAGAATTTTGCTGGCTGGCTGGCTAGCCAGGGTCACTTTTCCCCACCCAACTTCTCAGACCAGCTTTTATAGGGCGTCCCCCCAAATCACAAGCTGACTAGGGTCACCTCCGCAGCAGAGCTGACCCACTCACGTGGCTTGCCTGAGTTCATGTGCACTCCCGTGGTCTCCCATCTCAGCCCAAGTACTGGTATGGGGCTACCCATTCTTAGTTCGCATCTAAATACCTCCCAGGGACACTCCCAGGATGGGAGATTAAGGGGGTTAGCTGATTGGGCATCTCCACCAACCTGGCTGCCTTTGTTTTCCAGGGGCCATTTGTCCATAACACCTGGAGCTGTTTTTCTAAGTAAACAGGATGGTGGCTTGGATTTTAAAACAGCTCCTTACAAAGAGAAAATACTTTAGCCAAGAGAAACTTTTACATTATTCCTCAAATCAACAATAGCTAGCATTGCAGCTCAAAACAATGTCTCCCAAGGACATTTCTCACTCCACTCTGAGGTGAAATTCCCTAGGTAGCAGTGATTTCCACCGTGGGACGTGCCAGAAGATCTATGAAATACAAGAAAAGAATATGAGAACTTCTCACTCGCCAGAACTATCACCGCCTATCAATTTCCTATCTTCTGTATAAGCTCAGTAACATATATGTTGGTACAAATGTACATGTATAGAACTTATGAATGAATACATAAGCAAAAACTGGAGTGTGTGCTCATAAATGTATTACTGATCAAAGCATGATAAAAAATTGTGGATCCCCGATGTTACAAGCAGTCCAGTCTGTTACACCTAAAAACAGTCTTGGTAGGCACAGTCTTGGCAGGTGCCTGGGATGTTAAGGTGTATGTCCCAAGAATAAGGTGCAACTCAGTTAACTCTGGGTCATTTCATCCCAGTCCCACAGAGGGAAATTCTAGTAAAACAGTAAGGGAAATGAGGGAGTCAGAAACATAGACTGGAGGGAGAATTGGCTTTCCAGGTCACTGGCTCATTCATGGGCAACATCCCAGGATCTAAAAATAGAAGAACCATCTGTAGTTTGCCTCCTGGAGCTGGGACTTGGACAAGCCCAGGATGGGCCTCACAGACTGGTGGCTGTAATGATAGACTGGCCTCACAAGTGGCCTCAGCAGGTAGTGGCCAGGAGCCAAAACAAAGATGCTCCCAAAGCCAGGACCCTCACAGTAAAACGGGACAACCAGGGACATCAGCTCTGTAACCAGAAAGCTGGCGCCTGCTTCATAGGCCAGATTCTGGTAGCAGTGTAGGGAAGGGAAAGGAGGAGTCTGGAAGAGACATTCAGAAATCAGATGGAGTCTCCATTCTCAAGGCGACGGACCATATGATTCCAGCTGCAAGACATTCTGGAAAAGACAAATGATGGAGATGGTAAAAATGCATAAATAAATCAGGAGTTGCCAGTAGTTGGGTTGGGGAGGAATGACAAGGTCAAGCACAGGGGACTTTTTATGGCAGTGAAAATGTTCTGCATGATGTTATAATGATGGATATATGTCATTATTATACATTTGTCCAAACCCACAGAATGTACAACAGTAATTGTGATACATCAGTGTAGGTCTATCAATTGTAACTAAGGTACTGCCTGGAGAGGGATGTTGGTAATGGAATATGCTCTTGCATGAGTGGGGATAGAGGGTAGATGAAAATCTCCATACCTTCCCCTCAATTCTGCCACAAACCTAAAACTTCTTCAACAAATAAAGTCTTAAAAAAATAAAAGCCCTTGGGGCGCCTGGGTGGTTCAGTTGATTAAGCAACTGCCTTCCGCTCAGGTCATGATCCTGGAGACCCGGGATCGAGTCCCACATCGGGCTCCCTGCTCGGCGGGAAGCCTGCTTCTCCCTCTCTCTCTCCCCCTGCTTGTGTTCCCTCTCTAGCTGTGTTTCTCTCTGTCAAATAAATAAAATCTTTAAAAATAAATAAATAAATAAAAGCCCTTGTTATCCTGAATTTGAATGAGAAGTATCAGTATTAACTAAGCTTTGCCTATTGAAAAGACCTAAAAACAATGGCAAGGCTTATAGCCATGAACACCCTTAGAACTAGATTATCATCTTTAAAGTCATTTCCCACTAAAATGAACCAGGCTCCAAGGAGAAATGGTTGATTCCAAGTCTTAGAAAATTTACAAGATGAGTTTAGAATATCTTATCCTACCAGAAATTTATCAAAGACAACTGGGGCCATGTCTACAACAGTCAGGAGCCGACCTGAAGAGATTCTTACGGTCCAAAGATGGAACAATTTGATTATCAATAAGGGTAACTAAAATTATTTAAACACATGTATGTTTAAAGCCATAAGTTAATAATGCTACATTTTTAAAAAACCTCACTGGTTTGTTACCTTTGGGGAATGCTGAGAAACCAACTCATCTGAAAACTGGAAAATAAAAAAAAAAATAATATCTATCTTGCCTTTTTTAATGAATTCAAGAAAAGCAACTAATTGATGAGGATAAGTTACTTTTTTAGGTAATATGGCAGCTAATAAATGAAGAAAGCATGCTAGACTTAGAATACCATGAATCTGTGCCCTCGAGGGAGAGAATGAACCCATCCCATGGTAGCAGCTCAGTCCAGTATGGGAGCCAGTAGCCACATGTGGCTATTGAGCTCTTGAAATGTGGCAAGTTTGAACTGAGATGTGCTTGAAGCATAAGATCCACTCTGAATTTCAAAGACTTCACATTTAAAAAAAATGTAAAATAATTCGTTAGTAATGTTTATATTGATTTCATATTGAAATGATAATTTTTGAAATATATTGAATTTAAAAAGATGTATTATTAAGATTAATTTTACCTGTTTCATTTTACTTTTTAAAATATAGCTTCTAGAAAATTAAAAATTCCTTATGTGGCTTGAATTATATTTCATATATAACTATATTTCGTGTGTGTGTGTGTGTATACATATATATATAAAATATTGGTAAGACAGATCAAAGACATACCCACCAATACAATAACACTAAGAATACAAAACAACAGCTAACCAGATGTTATATGCCTTTTGATAAAAGTGTACAACATTACCTAGAATGTATCCTTACTTAAAAATATTGACCCTGGGCGTGCCTGACTGGCTTGGTTGGAAGGACATGAGACTCTTGATCTCAGGGTCAAGAGTTCAAGCCCACATTGGGTATGCAGCCTCCTTAAAAAAAAAAAAAGGTGACAAAAACTTACATATAACGACTAAATTCTGTAGACACAGGTGGTAGAGAGGTGGTAATTGACACTATAAGTACGCAAAATCCTGAAAATAGGAAACTAATTCTACAAACAAATTGCCCTGTTTGGACAAGAGATAAATTACAGAGGAGGGAAAAAGAGGAAGAGGAAACCTAGCAATGAAAAGAAATTTAAAAACATATCTAATTGCCAGGTATGGACCTTATTTGGATCTTGATTTGAAAGAACCGTAAAAATAAATAAATAAGGATGCAATAGGTTTAATTCGAGCACTAACTGGATATCCAGTTATATGAAGGAATTATTCATAATTCAGGTAATGGTATTACAGTTATTTTTATAGATTTAAAGATGCAAACAGAATATTTATGAATAAAATGGTAGGATCTCTAAGATTTGCTTGGAAATAATCGAGGGATGGAGCCATAGGAGTGGTGATATTATGAAATGAGACTAATTAACCATAAATTAATTACTGGAGGATGGGTCCATGGCTGCTTGTGATACTATTCTACTTTTGTATATGTTTGAAATTTTCCATAATAAAAAGGTTTTTTAAATGCTAAATGTGATAGTACTCATTACTGAAGGTGGAAAAAACAGGAAAAAAACAGTAATCTTACCATTACCATAATTTAATATGAACAGGGTTAATGATTTGTTGTACTATCTTCTGGTGTTTCTCCTACATAGTTTACATGTATGCCTTTTTTCATTCAGTTTGCTTAATATTGTATTCACTCAGCAAATGGCTATATCTGGCAGTACATATTATTGAGTAAATTAATGAATTATATTTCTCTGTTGCCATGGGGGCTGTATTCATCTCTAATATCAGCGTGATGCTTCATTAAGCCGATTAACTCATTTACTCAAGCTGACAATAGCAGTTAAGAGCTCAGTCTGTGAAGCCTGACCTGGGTTCAGATCTCAACACGTAACTTCATATCTGTGCAACCTGGCGCAAGCTACTTCAACTCATTAAACAATACTTTTCCACTTTCTAAAATCGGCATTTAATTTGAGAGTTTGCCATAAGGAGAAAATGAACTAGTAGATGTAAAGCACATGACCTAGAGCCTAATAGATAGTGAGCACTCCATCAACGTTGTTACTAATAAAAAATGTTTCCTTTTCCCTCTTATTAATAACACTTGAATATAATTTCCCATAAGTTCTAGATTATTTCCTTAGGCTAGAACCCTGGAAAAGAAATGACTAGATCAAACAAAATAAATGAGAATATTTATGGCACTTGCCACCCTTGCCAGATCGCCTCCCCAAAGGAGTGTATCAATTTTCAGTGCCATGTGTCTCCCCATCCTTGACAACGCTAGTATCATTACTTTAATGTTAATTTAATAGAAGTCATCTATATCTTAGGACTTGCTTTTTGAACACTATTTCGTTAGAACAGTTAATTTGTATATAGTCAATATCATTGTATTTGGGGCGGGGGCTTGCTTGGATTTCCTTTTGGCAGGGATGATTGGATGATCCAGCTGTGAGAGGAAAACCAGACGGAGGAATAGGTTTAGGAGGAAATTTATGATTTTAGATTTAGGCAAGTTGGGTTTGAGGCACCTTTAGGATTTCCAGATAGAAATGTCCACGAGAGACTTGGAATTCCAGTTCTAGAGCTCAAGAGAGCAATCTGGGCTCCAGATACAAATTCTGAAAGTATCAATGGTAGCAGTGGAAAGTGCATGTGTAGATGAGATTGCCTAGAAAGTACATTAAGGTTGAAGAGAAGCAAATGATAGAACAAACCCTTACATTTGTAACAAACATTTTTAAGCATTTGCATGATTTCAGACTGCAAACAGTTATCTTAAAAAGTGGAGAAAGAGAGAGGGCTAAAACTCATAACCATTTAGGGGGACAGGGAACTGGGATGGGATGAAACAAGCCTTTTCAATAGTGTGTGTGTGTGTGTGTGTGTGTGTGTGTGTGTGTGGTGTAAGGAGAATATATCTATATTACTTTCAAAATCAAAAATGATTTTTTAATTGGACAAGTGGATTACAAAACCCACAGGGTTTTATACATGTGGGTCTTACAAACAAAGCAATAAGGTCATTGCATGTAGTCCCAGAAAGGGGGCTTGGACTGTGCCCAGAGATGCAGCAGTCAGTAAATACAGTGCATGAAACATAATGTGACTCCCAGGCTGAAAGAGACAATGCCCAAAGGTTCTGGATGCTTCAGTCAAAATCTGTCCCAGAACTCAAGACAGAATCCTGGGTTCTGCTAATGGATGAAGTTGACTCAGGTGTAGTCCAGAAGGACCGGGCAACACCCTGCTTAGGCATGTGATGGATTTTATTTCTTTTAAGGTAGGGCTAGGATAAAAAATTCTTCCGTGTGCTGGCCATCTGATAGCCTCACTGCTAGCCAGCGTAAGTGGAGAGTAACAACCTCCTCTCGTTCACTGCCCTCTCTATGTCAGAGACTCAAACAAGGCTTTCATTTCAATCTCGCATCACTGGATGCAGGTTTGGTTCATGGCTCTTCATGGAGGAGGAGTCGGAGCCTTGGAGTTTTCAATGACCACTCAAGTTCCCAAAGCCAACAGATGACAGATGCTGGGATTCACACCCAAGTCTTACTAACTCCACATGCTTATTTGTATACATGAAGTTATACTGTATCTCTGTTAGCATGCACACCAGTACTGACATTGAACTTGACTCAAAAGTGAGTCAAGAGGGCGCCTGAGTGGCTCAGTTGGTTGAATGTCTGACTCTTGATTTTGGCTCAGGTCATGATCTCAGGGTCGTGTAATCAAGCCCCACATCAGGTTCCATGCTGGGTGTGGAAACTGCTTAAGATTCTCTCTCCCTCTGCTCCGACCCCCGCACCTGCATGCACACGTGCAAGCGTGCACATTCTCTCTCTCTAAAAAAAAAAGGTGAGTCAAGAACATTCACAATTATTTTTCCTATGTCAGTGATCTTTTAGAATGCCCTGTTTTATGTTCTACTTGGGTGCCTTGCTGCTCAATGTTCTCCTCGGACCAGCACCATGGGCATGACCTAGAAGCTTGCTAAAAATGCAAGCTCTTGGGCCTAACTAAATCAGGATCCCCACTTGGAGGTACCCAGGTGATTCTTATGCACACTGAAGTTAGGGGGCACCTTCAGTGTGTTGAAACCTGAAGAGCCCAAACTGACACAACTGATTCACTCAATTGTAAATAACTAAATGTTCACTTATTCACTGATCCAAGCTTCTTAGCATAAATACTCTGCCCTACTCTCCTTCTTATTCCTCCTGTTCATGAGTTTTCTGTTAGCTGATCAAATGTTTTAAAAATTTGGCAAAAACCTAAAGGGAGACCTCATCGAGGTCCATGGGCTGCAGATCAGGGAGGCAATTCAGGTTTCTGGCCTCTATTTGAATCTCTAGGGAGTTCTATCTTCTAATGAAGACACAGAAAGTGAAACCTTCCCACCCTAGTTCCCAAGGCTTCCAGAGTTTCTGATGGTGAGTCTGTCGGCCCCATCTTAGAAGCTGGTAGACCTCATCCAAATCTGTGTGCACCTCACCATTTCCCAGGTCACCATTTCCCCTTGTCATAAACTGGCCAAGTGACAGAGTTCTAGTTAATAAGGTATAGGAGAAAGTGACATGTGCCACTTCCAGACCTGGCCCCCGCAAATCCCACACCAAATTCCATCTGAGAGCTTGGAAGAGCCACAGAATAGAAGGAGCCTGGCTGGGCCCAAGTCACTGCTTGAAGGGGAGATGCCCAATAGCAGAACCCAACCCCATCAACATAATTATGTTGATGGTCCACTGAGATTCAAGGGTCTCTACAGTGTCTACCGTTCTTACGATGGCTAGATAGCTCTACTAAAATATCGCGCCAACTGGAATCCATCCCAACAAACCAAAAAGGTAAGATTTTCTGAACATTTGAGACAAGAGTAAGTGAAAGTAATTGCTTATACATTAGTCAGAGTTATTCTAATGCACAGGATGGATTTTTGCCAGAAACTAATGTTTAAAGTCAGGTTGGTTTTTATACTATGTATTTAAATGAGTTTCTCAACTGGTAAATTAAAGTTCTGTATTACAGTAGAGATGAAAATCGTATCTAAATTTAGAGCATTGCCAGTGCAATACAACAAATAATTATTTGCAAGGGTTGGGGGGAGGATAGTAATATATCCAGTATTTAGACACTTCCAAAAACAGCCAAAGATTCTTTCTTTCACAAATGCTGACTATATGTTTGTTGTTGGAATTAATGGCCCTATTTTATATACTTAATAAGATACAACTGTGCTAAGTTAGAAATCTTATCTCAAGTGGAATATAAAGCAAAAAACAACCATTTCTTGAAATTGCAAAGAGTGCACATAAAAGATACCTTTGAGAGTTGGATGTTGAAAATTACAAAAATCATAGAGACATAGAAAGAACTTTATTTCCAAGAAAGGAAACTAAATATATATTAGAAGTTGTACGTGTTATATGAATGTTATATGCATGCAGATCAAGTGTTTCTGTCCAAATTCACTCTGATTTTTTTTTTTTTAAGATTTTATTTATTTATTTGACACAGAGAGAGATCGCAAGGAGGCAGAGAGGCAGGCAGAGAGAGAGGAGGAAGCAGGCTCCCCGCTGAGCAGAGAGCCTGATGTGGGCCTCCATCCCAGGACCCTGAGATCATGACCTGAGCCGAAGGCAGAGGCTTTAACCCACTGAGCCACCCAGGCACCCCAAATTCACTCTGATTTTTATCAACACTGGCATTATGTTGAAGGCAATGTGTTAATGTTTCAGTGAGAGTCAAAATATGAAGTGGTTGTCAAAACTGTTTAGCTGTTTGCTTATACAATAATTTTTAAACAAAAGGGGTTATCATTTGTTATTCTGCCATGACCCTGCCGACTCAGTGGAGCCCCCTTCAGGAGGGTCTGTGATGAGCAGGTTAGACTTGACAAGGTTTTCAGGGCCAGGAATGACAGAAAGCAAAAGTATTTTTGGAGGATAAATCTTTCATTGAGCACAGGGTACATGTATTGGAAAAAATCCAGTCCTTTCTTCCTGTGTGTTTCCTTTGCACCCACACAACTACCACACTCACAATTCTTCTAACCCCAGATATGTAGGGTGGGGGCAGTAGGGGGCATGGGTGGTGGGAAGGGTTCCCACCAAACAATCCCCGTACACCAGCTGAGTGTCCTACGATTTCACTCAATTCTGACACTATCCGCTTGGAGGCAGCATCAGATCCCACAGATTAAGGGCTCCATCCTCTAAGACTGCCCTTTGCCCCACTTCAGATGCCAATCACAAGCCTAGGCTGTCATCTGTTTTTGCAATCCATAGCTATAACTCTGAGGTTCTGAGGATCCCCCTCCTCAAATTCGATTAATTTGCTAGAGCAGCTCGCAGGTCTTAGAGAAACACCTCCTTACATTTAGCGCTTTATTAAAGGACATGTCAAAGGACTCAGATGAATAGCCAGATGAAGGGATATTACACAGGGGACTGGGAGGTCCTGAGAGCAGGAGTTTCTGTCCCTGTGGAGTTGGGGCACCTCACCCTCCCAGCACCTGCATGTGTTCACCAGCTCGAAGCTCCCTGAACCCCATACTATTGGGATTTTTACAGAGACTTCCTCACATAGTGACAATCAACTATCACCTTCACTTCTAGCCCCTCGCCCTTCCCTAGAGAATGGGACAGGGCTGAAAGTTCCAAGCTTCTAATCATGGCTTGGCCTTTTTGGTGACCAGCGCCAATCCAGGAGCCATCCAGGAGCCCACCCAGAGTCACCTCACTAGAACAAAAGATGCCCCTAGTGCTCTTATCACTTAGGAATTTAGAAGGGTTTGGGAGCTGTGTGTCAGGAACCAGGAGCAGAGATCAACATGTGTGGTTTCTATTTTCTCACAGTAGATGGCATGAAGAAGAAACTGGAGGTGTCACTAAGGCCAGTTTCAGAGATAAGGAGAGAAAAACAAAGGAAAGAAATAACACTGGGAAAAAAGACAGACAGGAAGTGGTAGCTAGATAGAGGTGAAGAAGGAGAAAAAATATTACCGTCTTAAACCTTGGGTGCCAGGGAGAAGGACAATGCTGACAGAGGTGTCAGAAGAGGTTGTGGAATAGGAAGGAAGGTGGTGATGAGCTGCTTTGTTCATAAAGGCTGGGACAGCACGCCATTTGGGGGCAGAAGGCTATGTTCCCACTGGTGGAGAAGTGGAAACATGAGTGATGTGTCCATAAAACAAATGCCTAGGCCAGCCTGAGAGAAGCTTCCAGGAGATACCTGGAAAGCACTTGGGAAAGAGCCCAGCAGTCTGCTTCTGAATCCTGGCTCAGCCCTTGTGAGCTGTGCATGCTTAGGCAATTTGCTTAACCTTTCTGAACTTCATTTCCCCCCTCCATAAAATGAGATAAACAGTAGTCACCAAACAGAAGCTATTCTTTTTTCTTGACCTGTAAGACCATCTTCCAAACTTACCTCACATAGAGCCATTCCTGGGATCATAGGGGAAATCGTTTCTTATTCCCCTGTCCTTTGGCCCACTGTAATATAAGAATAATAGTGCTGGGGCACCTGGGTGGCTCAGGTGGTTAAGCGACTGCCTTCGGCCCAGGTCATGATCCCAGAGACCTGGGATCGAATCCCACATCAGGCTCCCTGCTCGGCAGGAAGCCTGCTTCTCCCTCTTTCACTCCCCCTGCTTGTGTTCCCTCTCTGGCTGTGTTTCTCTCTGTCAAATAAATAAGATCTTAAAAAAAAAAAAAAAGAGTAACAGTGTTTACATCTGTGCTTCTTGACATTGTGTATGCATTCAAGTCATCTATGGAATATTTTTAAAATACAGATTCCTGAGCGCTCATCCAAGAACTGCTGACTCAGCACGTCTGGGAGAGGCTCCATCAGTATCTTTCTAGTCAAGAACCACTAATCCATGTTGAAAGCTGCAGTAGTGATTGAACAAAACGATGGTTAACAACCCACATAGCAGAGTTCCTGGCATCCAATGTTTGCTTACGACGTGGCCCTGGTTGCAACGGTGAGATGGTGATGCAGGTGGGAGTAAGATGGGCTGGGGTGGTGGTGGGTGATGGAGACAGAGGGTGGGCCATGCCAGTGGAAGTGGGGAGTGATGACAGTGACTGGGGGGTGGGGGAAGCCAGGTCCTTAGAGGTCCCTGATTGAGCAAGAAGATTCAGACTACCTCTGGTAAAGCATGAAGGAAACTCTACCATTTTTCCATTGGGAACAAGCATTCCTTCTGGCATCTGTCAGGGATTTCTTTCTGGACTGAATCAAAAGAAGCAGAAGCTCTTTGGAAACCATATTCTCCAGTCTTGAGAGGTAAGACATAAAACTGAAACCACGAAATGTAAAATGTCCTATGACTCGCAAAATAGATCAGCTGTATGAAACCTTGTCTTACAACATAAACTAAGATCAAAATATTTGAACACCAGCTCCTACAAACCCATGGTCTCCATAAGATCATGAAAATGGTGTAACAGTCATTCCACATGAACTCAAGCTCCAGACACAAGACCATGGACAATTCAATATTTGCAAATTCGGACCAATCCTTGCCCAGACCTCACTCACCAACTTCTCCCCAACAACTACCCTATCACAAGAGCCCACTAACTTCCCACTTTTTAGCCATTACTGAGACTACATCAACATGATGCTCTCAGCAGGTTGAATAAACCCCATGTTGCAAAATCACTTTATTTCCCAGAGGTTTTTATAAGAAGGCTTCAACAAGGAAGGCAGAGACCACAGCCCTTTGCTCTTAGAATATCAGGTCATTTTATTGAAACAGTCTGTCCAGCATCTAGACCCACTGAATATGGAAAACAGCTCAATAGGGAACAAATACTTTGAAGAATTCAGTGAGTTACTTAACCCTGTCTGTTTGAAGAGATCTGGGACCCACATTGGAGCTCTCTGAGTACTTCTTAAAGAGAAAAACACCAGTGGAAAAAGCAGGGGGAAACCTGACTATACCTGCAGAGGCTATTTTTCCAACTAAGGTCAGATTTGCAGGTTCCAGTGATCAGGACACAGACATATTCTGGCGGGGGTCACCATTCAACTCCTTATACCTTCTGACATACATACATTATGAAAGTAAGAGATGCCTGTCATCTATGTAAACCTAGGTCTAAATGTATCCCTTGGATCCCATCTTAAGAAGTCATTTCACTCTTCCTGGCAAAGTTCCTTAATTTTACCTACTTAAGAAAACTTTCCAAGTTACCACCAGTAAAAAGGTGTCCTTATCTTTTCTAGAAAAGCCCAGAACTTCAAAAGCCTGGATGTTGACAGGAAGCAACCCATTTCCTCTTCCCAAAAAGTCCTGTTCCCTTCTGCCCGCCTGGCCATTCTCTACCAAACACTATGCCTACCAAACCCGAGGCTTCCTTGAAACCACCCATCATCCACCCCATTGGCAAGCCCACAGAAATGCAGTCAGCTTTCTGTTGCCTTACTTGTGTGATTTCCTACTGCTCTCCTACCCACCCCTTGTCCTCCTTGGTATGGAGGAGGGGAAATGCAGACAGTTTGACCTTGAAGGTTCCTAAATTCCAGCCACAGAGTTGAAGTTGTTGAGCATGGAAACCACGGTCTCTCTTGCAAGACCCCACTCAGCCTCACTTTCTTGCTCAGGGATAGTTCATCTTCTTACTCCCTCCCACTGAGTTCCCCCCTCCCCTCTGAAGGACTCAGAGCAGAATTCTTAACTCCTTCCCCCGACTCCTGTTTCCTCACCAGTGATTGACTTTATGACTATTTGATGAAGACACACAGAGGACTCCAGCATTCTTAGCAAAGCACCACAAAAGCCAGATTCCCAACGTTATTATTCACCCATCACATTACCAGCCAGAAAGTGAGTGTGATGAGAGAGAACTTTCTATGAGTCTCTGTGCCTTCCCTGTTAGAGGTGGCAGATGGTTCTCAACCAAAAATAAATACTGGGTCATGCTTGCTTAAAAAGTACACACACACACACACACACACACACAATGGGTTCACCAAACCAAAAAGACAAGAGATGGAAAGCAAGTCAATGACCTTTATTGCTACAGCTTATATTTTTGTGTTCAAAGATTCTGGTTCTCCTGCACTCAAATCACATCACACCATAATAAAATCCATATTGAATTTGAAAAAAAAAAAAGACAAATCTGTGTGAGGTATTTTTTCCACCAGACATCAAGCTCAAACACTAGACTGTTCAGTTCAAAACCAAGCACACAGTAATCCTGCTGCCTGAGGGGCCTGGGGACAAACCATGGCCGGTATGATAGCCTCAAGAGCCTCAAGTCCAGAGGCAAGGCCAGCACTGTGAACTCCAGGGGTCAATTGCTTCAAATGACTGTCATCTGAGGACTACCTTCCATACTTCTCTCGTGGGCTGGCTTTGACATTTCTGCAGTGGCCAATCACCTTAGTCTTCGCCAGAATAGCAACTAAGTTTCCTTTTCCGACCATGCCCAGGGGAACAGGTGCCTCCCCCGACCACTCCTGCGGGTCTGCGAGCTACAGAACCAGCCCCGAGTCATCCGCCCTGCTCAAAGCCCGGCCGGCCGGCAGGGTGACACTGGTGAGGCCACAGGGCCACTCTCCCCTAAGAGCTGGCAGTGAAATTCAAAAGGTTTCATTGACTGTAGGAAGTAGAAAAATATCAAATGGGGGAAAAACAGGGAGTTGTTCTGTGACAAGCCTGCTGTGAGGAGTCTCTGGAAGTCTTTCTTCGGAAGCCTAGAAGCAACACCTTCCCCAGGGCTGCCTTGCTCTCACAAATACTAAGAGGCCAAACAAAAATCCTCAATTTCAGAGTTTCCCGAAACCCCTGACGAGGCTAGGGTTTCCTCCAGAAGCATGATGTTTCTAGGAGAGATCAGAGGCCAATGACAGAGGCAAGAGAATGAAAGCCACCCCATGGGGAAATACAGGTGTTAGGAGTCAGCACTGCTTGGCTTCCTACACACAGACGGGCTCCCTCCTACAGCCTGCCCACCAGCTGGGGCTTGGCTAAGCATTGCATTGTTTTCCAGCCAACTGCACACGATCACAGTAGGTTGAATCTGTGTTTATAAAAGATGCCCAGAGACCCTCTCCACAGTGTTCCACCACCATTGGCACAATCCCAAGAGACCAGCCCCTCTTTCATGCCCACAGTCAGCGCATTGCCAGGGTGTGGCTGCTAGGGGTGCTCCGGGACATCCCTGGGAGCACGTGGCCTGAACAATGAACTGCCATCAGTGCTGCTGATGCCCTTCCCAAGGGGCCTGGCTGCTGCTAGCTCTGCCAACAGGGACGCTGTGAGGAGATGCTGTGAGGAGGCTGCTCCAGGCCAGGCCTGCTTGGGGCCTTCTGGGCAACCTTCCTGGAACCTTCAGTTCTAGCGGGGTTTCCCACTCCCATGGCAAGAACCTGGAATTGAGGGTTTGGGATCTTTAGCTGCTCCCTCCACCCCATTTCAATTGCCAAAGAGAGAAAAAGGAAGAGGAGAGAGGTTGGAACGCTTGAGAAAAATAATATGTAATCTGTGAGCCAAGTGGAAAAAGAAGCAATGAAGAAAACAGAGAAGGGAAATCCAGAACTAAAGAGAAAAAGCAGGAATGTAGACAGAGTTCAAAGAAAGGAATCCCAACAGGGAAATAAGAACACTTAATCTGTCTTCTTGCCTCGTCAGATGCTTCAGAGGATTGAATGAACTGGGAAAGTGGAAGTGTTTCCAAAGTGGTAAAATGCTGTAGTCATGAAGACATGACTTCTGATATCCTACGGGTTTCTTGCCACCATCAAAAGCCCAGCCTGCCAGCAATATTCCCAGCCCCTGGAATTGCCAGTCCCACCCTGCTCCCTCACTTTCTACACTCCCAGCAGATCTCCAACCAGGAAGATTACACAACTACTCCCTACATCCTGACAAAATGGCCCCACGATTCCACAACCTCAGGTAGAGCTTCCACCTAAACCCCCAAGAGGTCGTGAGGGCTCGCCTCCCCAACTTCCAATGTTGCTGGGCCCCTTGCTCACACTGGACTGGCCTGCATGGACTTGTACTGGAAGAGGAGAGAGAGAGAAAGAATAAATACAAGACAGGCAGTGGATGGGAGGGTAGGAGGAGAGTTTCAAAGCTTTTCTAAATTTAATTATATGTCATTTTCTAATTGTACTTCATAATTGTGTAATTATCCCCAAGTATTTTTCTTTAAGTAATAGAACTCATAATTACATGCTAATTGAAATGTGTAATCTCGTCATTAGGCTATGTAAATACATAATAGTGTGAAGATAGGTGATTAAAATTCCACGGATGACTCTGTCATAAAAACCTGTAAGGTGTTCCCGCTTCTGTCTCAGGATTCTCCACTCCAACAGGCTTTGAAATTCCACCTGGACAGAGAGATAAGCTCCAGGACCCAGGAAACATGGAATGAGACAGTGCATTTACCAATAAACACAGCCCACCAGGCAGTGAGATCACCTGCCTCCCGCTGCACAATCCTAAATGCCCCAAATTCCACTCTGGGATTTCCCACTTTCACACTCTTCCCCAGCAGGATGGAAACCTAGACTTTAAGAACAGCTAATTATGGGCTCTCTGATAACTCTATTTCACCTGAATGCAGAGCTCAGGGAAGGCTAGATTGGCCATGACACCAGACCCAAGTGACACACAAAAGGAGGAGTATGTATCCCCCCTGTATTAGGGTTCTCCAGAGAAACAGAACCAGTAGGAACCAGATAGACATATGTAAGAGGAGATTGATTCTAGGAAATGGCTAGTGTGGTTATGGAGACAGAGAAGTCCCATGATCTGTTGTGTGCAACCTGGAGAAGTAGGAAAGCCAGTGGCATAATTCAGGGCAAATCTAACAGCCTGTGCAGTGGGGGCTGAAAGTAAAAGTTCTGGTCTGAGTCTGAACGCCTGAGAACCAGGAACACTGAAGTCCACGGGCAGGAGAAGGCACATGACGCAGTTCAAGGAAAGAGAGAGAATCCACCCTTCCTTCACGCTTTTGTTCTATTCGCGGCCTCAAGAGATGGAACGTGCCCACCCGTCCCGGTGAGGATAATTTTCCCTACTCAGCCTACCAATTCAAATGCTAATCTCTTCTGTAGGTACCCTCTTGGACACATGGAAAAAATGTTTTACCAGCTGTCCAGGCATCCCTTAGCCCAGTCAAGGTGACACATAAAATTAACCATCACATATCCCCTATCCCCTAACCTCCTAAGCCCTAACCCCTAATACCCAAACCAATCATGGATCACTATCTAAGGTTTCCTCCATGGGTAGAAGCTGCCCACTAATCAGGATCACCCTGGGAGAGGTTTCAGCCAGCTGGACAATGGGGTCCAGAGGCAGGCAGAGAACCAGGGACACAGATCATGAACAACCTGGTCAATGTAAGAGGGCACTCATGGCTTCCCCTATACGGTGACAGGTATCCTCATGGAGTAAATTCAGGAGCTAAGGAAGCATAGATAAGGAGGGGCATTTACTCAGACATGGGCAATGGGGGAGGATGTGAGGACAGGCCTCCTGGAGGAAATGATATCTCAATTAAAGCCTGAAGAGTGAGTGGAAGATGAACCTGGTAGAGCAGTCAAAGTAAAGAGGGTGTGAGGTGGGGTGACCACGTGCACGACAGCTGGGAGGTGAGAATGTGGCCAGTTCAACCTGGTGTAGAGCACGAAGCAGAGGGTCAGGAGAGAAAGGCCAGAGAGGAGACAGGGCTGGGCTGAAGAGCCTTGTAACCTTCATCGAAGTTTGGACTCTCCAAATGTTATTGACTAATTTGGAAAAGGTATAAGGCTGGGAGGATGGAAAGATGGACAAATTGATGGACTGATGGAGTGATGGAAGGTGAGAAGTTCTTGGATATCATAGCCATCCCTGAAGCAGAGCTACAAGCTCGCCTCCAGGAAGGCTGTGGTGTTCTGTTCTCCTTCTGATCACCTAACTCCACAAGGACAGTGCCAAAGAGGGGCCTAAACTCCTAGACCCAGTGCTCTCTCCAGTCTGTGAGCTCATCCTGAGGACATAGAGAGGTTCCCTTCATCCATCCAACATTTCTTACCAGCTCTAGTCATTTCATATAGACACACACACACTCCAAGTGCCCCACAACACACAACAGCTCTAAAGGCCCTTGACCTCCAAGTCCCAGAGGAAAGACCTCTCCAAGATAACATACTTAAAAGGAGAATTTCTTAACACCAGATATACAGATTGATATTTTTTCCCATTATCATATTTTTAAAAAGCACCTGGGTGGTTCAGTCTGTCAGTTAAGCATCTGTCTTCAGCTCAGACCATGATTCCAGGGTCCTGGGATTGAGTCCCACATTGGACTCCCTGCATGGGGAGGAGTCTGCTTCTTCTTCTGCCTGGCACTCCCCCTGCTTGTGTTCTCTCTCTCTCTCTCTCTCTCTCTCTCTCTCTCTCTCCTCTCTTTCAAATAAATAAAATCTTTTTTTAAAAAAATGAGGATTTCAAGCAAGCTGCTATGAGATTCAGGGTGTAACCCTCAGAAATCTCAGAGTTCATGGGTCCACAGCCCCAGTGTGACAGGGCAGACACTTTCCTGGAAAGCGAGTCACACACTTGCCTCCTGAGTGCAGCCCCTGTTGAAGTGGGGCTTGAATGACAGAGAGGAGGAGGGAGGTGGCTCTCTGCAGGGAACCCAGTGGAACCCCTTGGTGACAGCTTTGGTGTAGGAGGGAAGAGGAGGGGAGATTAATGTCAGAAATTGGAAAGAAAGTAAGTGGAGCCCCTACCTGTGTGTATTTTAAGCATTTTCTCTGTCTACCAGTCAGATGAGGGTTGAATTGGGACTTGACTCAATGTCCCCAGATGCCAGCAACCTGTTATAAGACCCCCTCGAATCACTTACACTGAAGAATACTTATTACAAGTCCTTTTTTCTTTCTTCTGAGATGTCGTTTGATTAACAGGAAGAAGTCAGCCCATGTGCACACAGAAATCTCCATGCCAGTGTTGACAGCCTTATTCCACCATGATGTGCTGAGAGGCTGGGGATAAGGCATGAGAACAGAGGGATCCTCAGTACCCATTCCTGTGCTACTTTTAAGAGGACAATGGGGACCTTCTTCCTGACATTCTCTTGGAAGCCTGGAATCTCTATAGTCACTGAGGCCTCAAACGTCAGTCCCAGCCAGATGGCTTAAACCCCCTCCCATTTGTTCAGAAAAGTAACAGTGGCCTTGGCTTAGACATATTCTTTATGAAGGTTTCTATAATTGGCTGCCTCGGAGACACACACAATGGGGCTTAACATTAGTAACAATACAGCAGCGTATTAAGTTAAATTACATTTCAAAAGCCATTATCTACCTCAGAAGTCTTTCCCAATGGGTCTGGAATATGAGGCTGGATAGTTCCCAGCTGAGTCACTACCCAGGGCCTCTCTGGGGAAATCAGCGGTCGGGAGGGCAGGAGCAGATGGGACAGAGGGAGTCACTGGCAAACTAAAAAATGGAACAGGATCCTCGGACATACCTTGTGGCCCGAGACCCTGTTGTCTGGCTGTGGTCCTCCGTCTTGGGTTGTTGGTCTCAGCACCCCATGCCAGAGGCCTGGCTGTGACAGCCCTGAGTCACACTGATGTGAATTCAAGTCCTGGCTTTGCTGCCATGAGTTAAGGGATGTAGAGAATTTTACTTTACCTCTCTGAACTTCAGTTTATTTCAGTATGATAACAGACACACAAATCATCAGACTGTTGTGAAGATTAAATTGGACAGTGTCATTAAGTACCTGGTACATGATAGTATGCAACAATGGTCTTTCCTGGTTATAAAATATATCCTACCCTCAGGGCTCTTTCCTTGCCCCAGAAATTATCTCTGTCCCATTGGCTGGCTCATCTCCCTCTTACCCACCCTAATAAGAAAATGGCTAGTATTTCATGAGCAGTTGCTAACAAGGAATCCATATGGGTGCCTGGGTTGCTCAGAGGGTTAAGCCTCTGCTTTCGGCTCAGGTCATGATCTCAGGTCCTGGGATTGAGCACCACACCGGACTCTCTGCTAGCAGGGAGACTACTTCCCCCTCTTTCTCTGCCTGCTTCTCTGCCTATTTGTGATCTCTCTATCAAATAAATAAGTAAAATCTTAAAAAAAAAAAAATAAATGTTTAAAAAATGTTAAAAAAACAAGAAATCCATAGATGGTGAATGATAAATCTGGAGGGATGGGGGAGTGGTCAGCACATGATGTCCTAGAGTCTCATAAATGAAGGCATTCAACCCCTAGTAGGTGACAAGATACAGGGCTTGAATGAGGGGGCGAGTGAGACTATGGAGCACAAGAGATGGAAGATTCCAGAAATCATGCACCAACCGCTATTTCATACTGCCTGTCTCTAAAAATTTAGAGACGGTTGGAGAGAGAAGACACGCAAATACAAACCGGATGCAGCCACAGGACTATGAGGTTATGATTAGCTGGGGGACTGTAGAGCACTGTGTGCAGCCAATGCCAGTTCAGATGGCCAACATTTGGCAATGCAAAGACTAGAGAAAACACGTTTGAGAAAATAGCATGAGGACTCAATTATTGTGAAGCCCCTTTGTATGGGTTTTGGTTCTCCCAAGAAGCTGATATAGAATTAGAAATGTAGATTTTAATCCCAACTATTCTGTTGTTGCTGTTTTTTCTTGAGACAGAGAGAGCATGAGTGGGGAGAGGAACAGTGGGGGAGAGAGAATGTCAAGTAGACTCTACACCCAGGAAAGAGCCTGATACCAAGCTCGATCTCTCAACTCTGAGATCATGATCGGAGCCGAAATCGAGTTGGACACTTCATTGACTGAGCCACCCAGGCGCCCCCTAGCTCTTTGGTTTAAAAGTCAGTAACATTAGACACATCATGACCCTTCTGAGCCTTAGTCTTTTCAACTGTAAGATACGGATAAGAGTACTGGTTTGGGTTCTAAGATTTAAGAAGAAAGTGATTGGTCAACATGATATGGATCAATGATTCCCAGGCCTATCTGAGTACTAAAATTATGTAGAGTGAAGGCTAAAAATATAGATTTCTGGGGTCACACAGCTCTGACTAGCAAGGGCAGAGCAAGGAACATGTTTCCTGGCTGGCTGGAGATATTGGCAGTGCTCCCTTTGACCAAACCTCGCCGGAAGCCGGCCACCACGCACGCACGGCGGGTGAAGCAGCTTGTGGGAGTGTTTCTCCTGGCACATACAAAAGGTCAAACACTGAATAATTCACACTCTCCCCTTCTCAGAACCTTCAGTGGCTGCCTATTGCCACTAACCTGAGCTTCATCTCCCTAGGCGAACACTCTGCTCTTTCTAGACTCTTCTTCCACTCACGGCTCACATACTTGAGTCTGAAATCAGTCAGAATCACTTGTTTTCTAGAACTTTTCATCTTCTCATGTCATTCCGCCTGCTGGAATGTTCTCCCTAGCCCCAGCGCTGTTTTAGGAGATCCTACTCAGCCTTAATTTAAAGTCTGTCCTGAGCTCTGTCTCCTCCATCACAATATCTCTGATCACCTCCAGCCAGAAGGATTCCTCTTTCTTCTGCTACTGTGGATTTCATGTGTGGGTCTCGTAAGATTCATCACTCACCATCCCACACCAGCCCTCCATCCCCACCATTCCTTGTGGTGAAGTCATATGTGTCTATCACTTCCCCTGTGTGATTAAAAGCCCCTAGAGGGGCGCCTGGGTGGCTCAGTTGGTTAAGCAACTGCCTTTGGCTCAGGTCATGATCCTGGAGACCCGGGATCGAGCCCCACATCGGGCTCCCTGCTTGGCGGGAAGCCTGCTTCTCCCTCTCTCACTCCCCCTGCTTGTGTTCCCTCTCTGGCTGTGTTTCTGTCAAATAAATAAAATCTTAAAAAAAAAAAAAAAGCCCCTAGAGGATAGAAACTGTATCTTGTATGTCTGCATTCCCTAGTTCTCAACACTGTCCTGACCAAGGTGTCTTGCCTTCCTTTCCCTAGCTCACAGATTCCTATGCCTTCTTTAAGATTCAATCAAATGTTAACCCCTCTATCCATGGGGCTGTGCAATGCATACCTGGCTTCCTACCACCTAGGGAGGTAGTACTGTGGTTAGGAGCACACCCTTTCAAATCTGAGTTCAAATCCAAAACGCTATCAACTCAAAAACTGAACACTGAGAAATTTATTTAACCTCTCTAAGCCTGTTTCTTCATGGCACCTTTTACAGCAAATAAGTTAATACATGTAAAGCATTTAGCACAGTGTTGGGCATACATAGTCAATGCTGAATCAGTGTTAGCTTCATACCAATACTTCACACTTCACTCTAAGCTCCTTGAAGACAGGACCTGTGTCTTGATCTTTGTTTGCCTGGTGCCTACACAATGCCTGGTATATAGTAGGTGTTAAGTATATATTCAGTAGCCTGTGGGCTACATGAATGAATATGCATTTAATATTCAATAAATACTGAATTAATTCATTGATTGTTGGTTGGTTGTTGGTTGCTTGGTGGCTTGGTTGGTTGGATGGATGAATAGCGGTATGGGTGGCCCAGTATGTACTTTGTTGCTGACTGGTTCCTTAGTAAATCAGCATCTATTTGAAATGCCCAAATTCCGAGACCCCCCCCCCCCCAAAGACGACCACCAGAGTCCAGAGTCAAAGCCAAACAGCAAGGGTCGTTTATTGCGAGTTCAAACCCGGACCTCCGTGCACTCGTTACCGGTGACGCTAAGAGGCCCCGAGCATACTTTCAGCGCAGCTTTTATAGGCAAGGACAAACAAGTTATAGAGAAGTTGGGACATTTTTACAGTTACAAGCACATGATTGGTTGACATTCTCCCTAGTTTGCTGGTCGCCTTACGACTGGCCTTAGCCCCCCAGCAAACCCCCCAGCAAGGCGCCAGATGGTCTGGTAGGGGGCTCCGGGAGTGGTCACATAGCCACTTTCCTGGAGCCGGATGGCCGTTGTCTCTCGTTCTCAGATCTGAAGGCGCAGAGAGAGAGAGACCGTGTGGTTACAGAGTGGCTATAGGAGGGCTGCTAGTGTTTTTCCACTTTCTTAGGGTCTAGCAAGTGAGTGTACGGAATCCAGGTGGCTGTTAGAGGTATAAGGCATAATGGTCCTAATTCTATTTCTCACGCTTCTCATATTCAATATATGTTGGCTGGTTAGTTCATTGCTTGAAACAAATGAATGAATAATAGGTATTTAATAATAAGGTTGGTTGTTTGCATGGTTGAATTAACAAACAGATTTTCCACAAATAGCAGATGTTCCATAAAAGTTGGCTGGTTGAGTGGATGAAAAACATCCCTAAAATATAACAACAGCCTGGAGCCAATGCCGGAGAGGCCACAGCTAGAGGATTGAAAGGGGAGAAGGAGGATAGATCCTGCCCCACCAACTGCCTCGGAGATGGCTCCCTTCTGCCTCTGATTCTGAAGCTCTCCCCCATCCTATGGCTGTTTCTGCATATGGCCTGGGGCTGCAGTGTATAGGCTATGGGAACCTGAGGCGGGGGAGAGGACTGGAGATGGGCCACCCCAACCCTCTTCTCCGTCATTCAGCCAAGAACCAGACTGCACAGGCCCCAGCGGCCCCCAGGCTGGCCTCCCTGCCTCACCCCTGGGGTCGGGGAGGGCTGCACCTCTCAGCACGGTAAGACTGAAATCCATACTACCTCAGCTGCCCAGGGGCAGGGATGCCAGCTAATTGGTTCACACATCCTTGGCCCCATTCTTTGGCCCTGCTTTTCCCCTGAGGCAGCCCCAGCAGTTCACATCTCTAGTTAATGAATTATTTTGCAACACGTTGGGAGATGCATGAACTAGAAATTTTATGCATGTTGGAGGATTTTGCCATTTCCATTAAATATGTCATTCATTTGGTGGGTAATTAAATGTGCAATAATGGGCTCTAATTTCCATCTTAAATGACTTCCTAGGAGCAGCAGAAAGGGAGATGAAGGGTGTACGTTTCTGGAAGAGCCTTCCCCCAAACCCTAAAGCTTTTTCGCATGTAGATGAAGGGAGAATTTGGTAAAATAAAGCGGTTTTGACCCTGTTCCACCTGTGAGTCATCTGCAATTACCCCTGTTGGAAAAAGAGATAGCCTGCCATACAATAACCCAGACCCCAAAGCCCCAGGGGAGCCTGGGGACAGCCTGAAGGGGAAAGGTGTTGAGCAGCAACAGTAGCTGGGGTGTGGTGAGGAGGGAGCGTCTCTGCAGACCCCAGACCTTCCTCCTCCTCTGCCTACTTCCTGCTCTGGACAAGTGCTGTGTGTGAGCCCACATATGCGCACATGCACACACACAGCACGGGACAGGCCACCTAACCCTCGAAGCAGGTCCTGAGCCAGTGGCCGGGAGGAGGCCAAGAAGCAGGATGGAAGCAATGGAACCCACACAAGGAACAAAAAGAGCCAGGTGTGGAATATCCTCTCCTGAGGAAGCAGCATGGGCTTTGAAGTCAGAAACATCTGGGCTCAAATTCAACTCTACCACTTGCTGTGAGAATGTAGCTGAGTCACTTCACCTCTCTGAGCCCCAGATTCCTCATCTGGAAGATGGGAGCAGTCAAACCCAACCCAGAAGAGAACTGTAGTAATCAAAGGAAACACCAGGGTTAGAGGCCCGTGGTAGCAAGCTCTCAATAAATCACATCCCCCCCTGCCCTTCTCCCCATCAGCTGGCATAGAGGCTGGGCCTGCCTGGGTCAACCTGCAATTCCGGGGCCCCAGCAGGCACTCACCCCCGGAGAGGTGCCCTGATCCCTCCCTGCTCTGCAGCATCATCCCTCGGACCAGCTTGCCCTGGGCCTGTTCCTGCCCCTCCCTTGGTCCCATCTCCAGGACTGCACGAGCATTTCTAGGGGAATGAGCCTTTCAGCCTTTCCCAAGGCAGGCCTAAAGTGGCAGAGAGGCTGAAGAGGCCCAAAGGAACTGCGCTCTTGATGTGAACACAAAGATAGCACAAGACACAAGGCAGGGCCTAAAAGGCCAAGACCGGGTCATCGATTTTCTAGCATGGTCTGTGGTGAGTTCACAGACTTCCTGGCCAGCCCCCAGGGCATTCCTCCCTCAGTGAATCTTCAGAGGCTGATGCCTAGAGGCCTGGAGTCAGGCTGTCCTAAGTTTAGAGGGCCCAACAGAGGGGCTGTCCCTGACTGGGCCTCTCCTCAGCTTGGCAGAGCCTGGGATTATGGGTGAGGGCACTAATTCAGGCTGTCTCCCTGCTTCTCTGGCTGGTCCATGCTTGGGGCATCTGGAAAGGAGAGTAAGTGCATAACTCTGAGGACAGAAGCCATGTTGTCTCAGGATCTCAGTTCAGGAGAGGGACTGCATCATGGTCTGGCTGGAAATAGACTTGGGGTAGAGGCAGAGTGAAGACAAAATGGAAAAAAAAAATCTGGTTGATTCAGAATAGAGGCTCTACTCAAATAAAAAAGGAGCCATGGATGAATGTCTGCTGGGAGGGGGTGTGAGCAGAGGTGAGCGCAGAGACTAGAACTGAAGGGGACCCTGAAGACAGGTACCCAACTACAGGGCCTGGGCCCCATGAAGGGGGTGGGCCATATCTCCCTCAAGCCCCTCAGGGTCTGCCCCAAAGTTCTTCCATTTATTTATTCTTCCCCTCTGCCTTTGCTTACTCAATTACTCAACTAATCACTCTGGACTGTCAACTTTACACAAAGCAGACTCTTCTGTGATAGACACTGCGGGTGTTAGAGGCAGGCTGACCCGGGTTGAGTCCCTGCTCTGTCCTTACTGGTTTTATTGACTTTGGTTCAGTTCCTTGAGGTCCCTGGGCCTCATCTGGTCTGTCCCTGGAATAGGATCGTCGTGCAGAAAGAGAGGAAGTACCTGCAAAGCGCCGACCATGACGGCAGGCACACAGCTCTGTGTGAACTAAGAGATAAGTCACTGCTGTTACTAGAACACAATATGCTCAGATGTTGAGAGGCTCAAAACACGATTATTCCCTTGGAAAATCAGCACATAAGATACACCATATAAAATCATATCCCCAAGGAAAAGAGTGTTGTGTTCTTTTTATTGCCTCTAGCATGCATGATAAGGTTTTGCACATAACAGGAATTCAGTAGCTATTTGATAAATGGAGTTAAATTTCTTTTTTTTTTTTTAAGATTTTATTTATTTGACAGAGAGAAACACAGCCAGAGAGGGAACACAAGCAGGGGCAGTGAGAGAGGGAGAAGCAGGCTTCCTGCCGAGCAGGGAGCCCGATAGGGGACTTGATCCCGGGTCTCCGGGACCATGACCTGAGCCGAAGGCAGTCGCCCAACCAACTGAGCCACCCAGGCACCCCTGGAGTTAAATTTCTTAACGACCAAGGATGAACCATTTCCGCGACAGTTGATAGAGAATATGACCTTGGACAGGGGCCCTGGGCTGGAGAGGTGGCCGTTTAAGTTTGGGCATTGACACAGACCCAAATTTGAACTAGCCATGAAGTCTACAACTGCACAATCTCCAGAAGTGTTTTATTTGAGTTTTTCTTAAAGACATAGGACAAAAAACATTACATGTAGGCTGCCAGGTATTAGCATTACAACATTCATCTCTCATCTTTTGGCAATATTTAATCCTTCCTGGAGCCATGCTGATGTGCAAAGCAATTCCAGCTTGTGAAGAGGAAGGGAGAGGTATTGAGGAAGAGCCAGGCAGAATTCATTAAGTCCTAGGGCGTGACACAAATCTGGAGGCTCCTCCCATAATACATCACCATGATGGCAGAAGGGACTTAAGAGATTACTCTCATCCTTCCTGCTCATGTGACACATGAGAATACAAGGCCCAAGGAGGCTCCATGATTTGGCCAAGGCCACCGGCTGGCTAGTGACAGAGCTGGAGCAGAGTATAGTCTCCTGACTCCACTTCGATGATCTTTCCACTACACCTGGCTGCTGTGTTCCCTAAACATGAATTCATTAGAGACAAGCAGATGACTGCCTTCCTTCCGAAGCAAGCCAGAGGGACACCAAGAGCATCACTTAGCAAGACAGAGCCCAACACAGCTCCTTATGAGAAAGAAGGCAATGCGGTGGGCGTGGCTGTGCTGAAACAGATCCCTGCTCTTCCTAACCCCCCAGCCACTGCTCTCTCCACTGGCTTTTGAAGGGATGGATGTTGTTAAGCAACTTTATAGCTGCAACTTAAGCCAACTGCTCAGGAAACTTAATCTTAGACACAATTAGAATTGACACCTGCTTATAATAACGAAAACAATCTGGAATATTTAAGTGAGTCACATGCAGGCACCACATTAAAAAAAAAAAAAAAAAAAAAAGGAAGGTGGGGCCTGAGAGATGGCCCTCGGGGAAGGCTAATGGCCACTAGGGCCAGGCTCTCCAAAGGGCCTCTTCCACATTAACCAAACTCAGGAAAACTTGAAGAGCCCCCATCTGCCCTCCCTTCCCAGCCCCAGCGCACCGGAAAGACACAGGAGAGCGCCAGGCAGCCCCAGAAGTGGACACACTGGGGTCCTTGGGGGCACAGAGGACATCGAAGGGCCTGGGAGCTACCTGAGGACCCAGCCCCTGCCTGCCCACCCACGTGGGGTCCTATTCCACACATAGTCTGATCCTTCTTCACTCCGCCTTGTTCTTCATCATAGCTGTTGCAAAGCCTCAAGAGGATTAAGAGACCTCTTTCACCATTTGCTATCCGGAGGCTGACACAGGTCTACTGTGTAGTGAGCATTTCATAAAAGAGTATTAAATAACCGATAACTTCCAAGCATTGGCATTCATTTCCCTGGCAACTTTATCACTTCATTCTCTCATATCCATTCTTAGGTATTTATGACTTTCCGATGTGGGTGGCTCTGAGAACCATTTCACAGATGGAAAACTGACGTCTGCAGCAGTGAGGAGGACTTTCCCTGGATCACCAGGTAGGCCGGGAAAGCCGGGAATCCAGTGGATCTTTTGCCCTGCACTCTTTCTGTCACATCTGGTGCCTCTCTGCCCTGAGCTGTTCCACAAGAATAGCATTTAAAAGAGTGGGACACTGAAAAAATAAAATAATGTAACAACAAAAAAAAGAGTGGGTGGCTCAGTGGGTTGAGTGTCAGACTCTTGATTTCGGCTCAGGTTATGATCTCAGGGTCCTGGAATCGAGGCCCACAGCCAGGTCCTTGCTCAGCAGGGGCCTGCTTCTTCCTCTCCCTCTGTCCCTCCCCTCTCCCCCTGCTCTCTTTCTCTCTCAAATAAATAAGTAAAATCTTTTTTTAAAAAAAAGAAAGAAAGAGGAAAAAGGGCGCTAGAATGGCTCAGTTGGTTAAGCAACTGCATTCAGCTCAGGTCATGATCCTGGAGTCCCATGATCGAATCCTGCATTGGGTTCCCTGCTTCTCCCTCTGACCCTACCCCCCTCATGCTCGCGCTCTCGCTCTCTCTCTCTCTCTCAATCTTTTCTCTCTCAGATAAATAAATAAAATCTTTAAAAAAATTTTTAAAAGATGAGGCGCCTGGGTGGCTCAGTTGTTAAGCATCTGCCTTCAGCTCAGGTCATGATCCTGGAGTTCCAGGACTAAATCCCGCATCAGGCTCCCTGCTCGGCAGGAAGCCTGCTTCTCCCTCTCTCACTCCCCTCTCTAGCTGTGTTTCTCTCTGTCAACTAAATAAATCTTTTTTATTTTTAAAGATTTTATTTTATTTATTTGACAGAGAGAAACACAGCCAGAGAGGGAGCACAAGTAAGGGGATTGACAGAGGGAGAAGCAGGCTTCCCACGGAGCAGGGAGCCCAATGTGGGACTCGATCCCGGGTCTCCAGGATCATGACCTGAGCTGAAGGCAGTCGCTCAACCAACTGAGCCACCCAGGCACCCCTAAATAAATCTTTTTAAAAAAATTTTTAAAGGGGTACCTGGATGGCTCAGTTGGTTAAGCAACTCAGCTCAGGTCATGATCCTGGAGTTCCAGGATCGAGCCCCACATCGGGCTCCCTGCTCGGCGGGAAGCCTGCTTCTCCCTCTCTCACTCCCCCTGCTTGTGTTCCCTCTCTGGCTGTGTTTCTCTCTGTCAATTTAAAAAGAAAATAGGATAGTAAGTCAATTTCAGATAGTAATAAGAGCTGCAAAGATTGCACAAATGGGGAATTTTAGGGGGAAAATACAGGACAATATGCATCAGCAGAATCTAGAATCTACAGACTCAGACTCAGACTCTGAAATGCTCAGAGAGTGAGGGAATGGAGGAACAAGGGCAGATGATGTCTGAGACACTTCACGAAAGTGAAGTCCTGCACTGGGCCTTGAACAAAGGCGAGAACCTGGCTGAGTGAAGGGTGTAAGAGCTGGTTCTTCCCCCCATGAAATCCACAAGGGAAATGGAAGCCGGATGGATTTATCGAGCAACTATTAAGCCAGATGCTGTCACATCTCATTCTACAGAAGAGAGAACCAGCACAATGTGAGGGTGTGGGGAAAGGGGAGAGATCAGACTACAGTATAAGGCCCAAGTAGGAGAGGGGTACAATGAGAGGCAGGCTCAGAGGAGCTCAGGTTAAGGTGGTCTGTGCAGGCAGGGCTGGGAAGCCACCCCTAACTTCCTGGTGCTTGCCACAGCACTGTTCCATGTTGGCTTTGCAACATGAGCTGAGCCAGGTGCAACCCGAGAGTAGAGACCGTTTCTTACATCACCACAGTGGTTCCCAGACTCCGTGTGCCCCAGAGGCACCCGAGGGCTTATACAAACCCTGACTCTGAGGCCCTGCTCCCAGAGTGTCTGATTCAGTAGGTCTTGGGTTAGGCCTGAGAATTTGCATTTCTTTTTTTTTTTTTTAAGATTTTATTTATTTATCTGAGAGAGAAACACAGCTAGAGAGGGAACACAAGCAGGGGGAGTGAGAGAGGGAGAAGCAGGCTTCCCGCCGAGCAGGGAGCCCAGTGTGGGACTCGATCCCGGGTCTCCGGGATCGTGACCTGAGCCGAAGGCAGTCGCCCAACCAACTGAGCCACCCAGGTGCCACCGAGAATTTGCATTTCTAACAAACAACAAGCTAACAGTCCTCCAGTCTCTCAGCCACCATATGGGGAGGGCACTCCAGCAACCTTAAGGAGAGGTGAGAGGGGTTGGGACCGAAGCCTCCCACCAGCAACCAATACCCACGTGCCAGCCACACGAATGGGCCATCCTGGAGGCAGGGCCTCCAGTCCCATTCAAGTCTCCTGCCTGCACCCCCAGCAGTGTCATGATAGGCCCAAGGCCAGAAGCTACAGAAACTCTGAGGGTTCGTAGATGGGTTATTGTTGATTTAAGTCACTAAGTTTGGGGGCCCTGGGTTAGGCAGCCACAGGTAACTAACACATCAGATGGTGTGGACACAGCTGGCCCATAGACCATACTTTGAGAATCACTGTGTTATTTTAACCATTGTAGCTAGCATGTGCCTAGCATACAGGAGGCACTCAATAAATGTTGTATTAATTAATTAATGACTCAGTGGACGGGTGGCTGAATGGATGAAGGTGAGTGACTGACAGCTACAAGCATCGGGGAGCCGTGGAGCTGGAGAACGTTAGGACATCAGCAATATTTGCGGATATTTGCTGCAAAGAGACTGCAGAACTGTGGTTTGCTGAGGGGCCCCAGATTAGCATGCAGTGTGCATCCCAGGTTCCAATGTCTCTGTCCAGGGACTTGGCAGGCAAGGGAGCCGAGGCCTGGGGACTGGTCTCTCCAGTTCTCCTTTGAGCCTGCAGAAGACCTGCCAGGATGTCCGTCCAGCCCCCCCCCTTTTATCCCCATCAGGGGTCTTTCATCCCTCTCCCCGCTCTCTTTTGTCAGCACCTCTGCTCCCATTCTGCCCGTATCCTCTTATATCCCTCCAACAGCCTCACCTGCCTCTACAAGCCTATAGCGGAAATATTCTGCTGCGGCCCCAGGACGACTCTGCCTCCACCCAGGCTAGGATGTTTTCTCCCTTCCACATTACTCCCATAAAGCCGTTCGCAGCACAATGCCACAATATTTACAAGCACCGCTGCCTGTGCCAGCCAGCACTAGGCCGACTATATAGAGACAAATACGACCCATTTACATGTGGAAGATTTCTAGTAAAGACCGCAAAGTACTCAGGACCAGCATCTGTTTCAGCTCAAATCCCTCTGTGCCAAACTCCAGCCCCCACCCACTACCCACCCCCACACACCATTGTCATCCCTTTAGGGCTGGTGTGGGGATGGGGGCTGTGACCACCAGCCTAAGCTAGGCACCACCTCACTCAGTGGCAGAAATCTGCAGAAAAGGCTTAAACAAGGACACCTCTATCAGAGGGGGCCTCTCATCACAACCCTAGCCCAGGACAAATTCCCTGTTCCTCTAGATATTTGGTTATTGCATTTGCAACTAGCGTGGAGTCTCAGAAGAAAGCTGACTTTACTTTGATGTTTTGCCAGCTCTCTCTCTTGTTTTACTGGCTTCTGTCACTCTTCCAGGCTGTGGACTTGTTTGTTTTCCCTTGTATTTCGGCTCAGGGTGTTTGGGCAGCAATACTTAGGATTCAGTTGGAATTTCTGGAAAACCCTGCATCTGAAATGCCACAAATGCTACAGAAGCTTGGGGGTGCCTGGCCCACTTCTGAGCAGATCTTGGGATGCTGAGCCATTTATTTTTAGCATTGTTATGGTCAGGGTAAGTGAGCCCACCCAAGCCCCCTTCTCTCCTGTGCGGCTCAGAGGTCACTTTCCAAGATGCCCAGAGCCTCCAACACAAGTGGAGGCAGCTTCAGCCTCTCCCAAGCCTTCCCCACTGGAGCTCTGGAGTTATCCGATGATCCAAGTAAACTTCTAGAGAAAGTCTCAGCGCACAGCCCACATGAGGAAGCAGTCCACATGGTCCCACAAAGGATGCAGACACCCACATCAACTCAGGCAGTGCTGAACCCAGGAACATTTCAGCCCTGCCTAGTCAGGCTCTCAGAGTCTGACTTCCAGCCCCTTCCCCAAGGCTGCTTTCTGTCACAAGAGCCCCTTAGACCATGCCAGCCCAAATTGGAACATTTGATCTCCTCCTCTATTTGCTCACAGCCATTAATATCGCCACCAAGCAGAAAGTCTTTAGGTATTGGGAAACTCCTGGTGGGTACCTGCTTTTCCCATAACCCTCAAGTTCACTTGAAACTTCAAATGCCGTCACTGTCAACCCATCTGTTGCTTCCCTCAACTGGCAGGGCTGGTGTGGAGATGGGGGCTGTGACCACCAGCCTAAGCTAGGCACCACCTCACTCAGTGGTTTTGTTAATGTCTGAAAAATATCAAATCTGAATAACCATAGTTTTTCTGTCAATATATCTCAGAAGTAAAATGGCGTTCTATGAAAAAAGTGGCTAGTTCACCTCACAACTCAGTCACACAAGGGCTTTTCCTAAACTCCCGCTGCCTTTCCGTGCAGCAGAAGGGCTATATGGGGGCTCCACGCAGACTTAAAGTCTTGTCTGAAAAGTCAAGAGTTAATAAAATTAGTATTCTGCTTCTTCATCAAAGATACTCTTTAGTGAAACTGGATTTCTTTTTTCAAAGTGAGTACGTAGTAGTGAAAACTAGGGTGAAAACCCATGAGAATGTGTGGGGGCATTGTGTTCATCTAGGCTCCTGTGTGCCTAGGAGCCAGCAGTTTTAACTGCCACTGTTTTTGAAGTGTCAACACTACGAAAAGGGCAAATGAAATCTTAGTATTATCTTGAAAAGAGCTTCAAGCATAGAGATCCCCTGAAGGAGTCTCAGACCCCAGGGGTCCTCAGACCATACTCTAAGTACTGCTGGGCTAGAACAAAAATGATTAGTTAGGACAACCAGATTCCCTCTCTGAAATTGTTTAAACCAAGAAACGTTTAACCAACAAGGTAGCTAGCAGGGAGAGGTGAACTTGAGAACAGTAGCACCCTCAGGTCAGAGCAGCAGGCCCCTGTCCTGGGTGGGCCTCACACCTCAGGGGGGCCGGTACTTCCTCTCTCATGCCTAAGACCTGTGGTGAGGGAGACTAGCAGTATCAGCTAGATGGAGCACCCCAAGCCTGAACTAGGACTTGCAGAGGTCCTGTTCACTGTTTCTTCCTCTTGGGGACCTCAGAGACCTTCTACCTCATTTGTGGGATTAAGCAGATTCCCCGAGAGCTCTAGGCTCAGAGCAATGTGGTTGTCGTAGGTGGGTCCTGGTTCCAGGAGGGCAGTCTGGTGAGAGGATTGCTTCTGTTAGCCAAAGCAGTATTTCTTTCAGGGAATTACAGAAAATTAGGTGATCAGGATGGTATCATCATATTTCTTTGGTGACATTCACTCCTGTCAGACTCCAGATGAGTTCTGGACTTCAGGCTACCAATCCTTGGGCTATCTATCACCAGTCCTTGGGCTCATGTATCTGCTCTCATCCATCCATGTTCATCCAGGGTACCCCCTTCAGTCCACAGTGCCCAAGACAGCGGGGGCACTCATGTTTCCACACCATTAGCATCTCTGCTTTTTGCAAGCTCTATTCCATATATCAGATCATCCTCTGGGGATTGCTGGGCCATCTCCTCCAATGGCTTTGGAGATAATGGTTCCACCATACTAACGGGCCCTTCTTATCAATGTCTTCTCTTGATTCTGATGGATGTGATGACATCATAGTCTTTCAGGTTAGTCTTCAATCATCCAAGACAAAGGACTGTCCATCTTCCTCCACCTGTGTGTCCTTCATCTATCCTCCCCGCAGGTGGTAATGTATAGAATACTGGAGTGGAATCAACACTGAAAGAAATTCCAAAGCACCTGAAGAAGTCAAAAGAAGACATGATTGGGAATGTCTTAAATTCACCTTCATTCTTTAAGGATACTTGTGCTGGATATAAACCTGGCTGACATTCTCTCTTTCGGGACTCTGAACATGTAACCCCACTGCCTTCTGGCCTCCATGGGTTCTCATGAGAAGTCAACTATTAACCCCATGGAGGAGCCCTTGCAAATGACGAGTCACTTCTCTCTGGCCACTTTCAAGTTTCTCTGTCTTTGGCTTTGGATCAATGAACTATAATGCATCTAGGGGTGAATCTCTTGGAAACGGTCCTTCTTGGTGTTTGTCAGGCTTTTGTATGGATGGAGCAATGTTTTTAATCAAATTTGTTTTTATTCATTATTCCTTTAGATTTTTCTCTCTCTTGCTTTCTCTCATTCCTCTCCTTCTGGGACTCCCATTATGTATATGTTGGTGACTTGATGATGTGCCACATGTCTGAACTTCTGAGTCGGGTCAAATAAAGATAAGGCTTGAGAATGGCTCTCTTCCAGGGAGCTTCCATATGATTCAAACAATAACATTTTGGGTATAGGTTATTTGGTGAGTCCAAACCTACTCTGCCCCTATGACTACTAAGCTGCTAGTTTTCACAGGAAGCATAGTTGTGAGGTTGCTGGTTTCCAAGGTTACTGTGGAGCTACAGAGAGGGGAATGAGAAGAGGGCAAGATAAAATACTACAAAAATATGGTGTTCTTGCTGACATTTGGCCATTTCTTATGTAAATGATCCTCAATTTGTTGTATATCTTGGTTAAGTTCCAGAATTCTAAAAAAGTTGATTTTAACTATTTTTGCCAGTGTTCTCATTGCTTTTATGAAGAAGATTTTTGGAGGTCCCTCCTCCGCCATTCTAGAAGTGCTTTAAACAGAACACTCTGGCAATAGCCCTAACTGAAACAATGTCAGTGAGGCAGAACATGAGCCATGGTTCAAGCCAAAGATAAGGAAACAAACTGAATAAAATGAGGAAGAACAAGCAGAAGCTATAAAGTGGATGAAAAACATAGAGTACTGGCGAAGCATGTTCGTAGGTGGAAAACAGAATGAGGATTAGCAACACAGAGTTGCTGAGTCACTTAGTGGCCAAACATTAGAGGAAATGCACACAAATTTCTGCTGCTCGTGTCCCTTCAGACACCTTGACATTAGAGCCACCCACCTATTTCTGCTCTTCCTAGGTTCTGCTCAGCCTCTCTTGGGATCTTTACAATAAAGTCCCTGTGAAATGAAGTAATTCAAGTTCATTGCTGTTTCTTCTAACCAAGAGGCTAATAAAATAGCCCAACAGAGAAGAGGGAAGGAAATCCTGGGCCCAGAATTAGCACATACAATGGCACAGCCAAGTCAGAAAACAGCCTGGAATGTTCCAAAAGATAGACCATGAGAGCCAGAAAAGAAAAAAAGGCTGAGAAGCAGGAGGAAAGAAATAGTCAGAAGGAAAGGATTGCATCGTGTAGTGATTAAAGGAACCTAGGAAACTGTGCTCCGGGGATTTCTGTGAGGGGGGAGGGGAGGGCAGGGCACAGCTTTACCTCCTGGATTTCCAGGAAGACACCAGGGTTTGACACTGCCGAAGCTGGGTTAATACCTAGAGAATCCAGACCTAAAGGACCTGTTCTTCAAAGCAGAAATGCCAGGACCAGCAGCATCCACACGGCGTGGGAAATTTGTTAGAGATGCAAATTCTCAAGCCCCCCCCTCACCAAATTCTATAGAACGGGGAAATTGCATTTAACAATCCCTCCAGGTGATTCTGATAGGTGCTAAAGAACCACAGGTCTGCTGGCTGAGAGAGGTCTCTGCTTGGACCTACCGGAAAAAAGTCCAGGTAGACTTAGAGAGACACACATGCCCAGAACTTGGCAAGGGGTGACATTCACCCTCTGTGAGCCCACCTGCATCTGGCTAAGACTGAGGAAGCCTCACTCCTGGTCACAGGACTCGTGCATCTCCATCACTGGCTTAGGGTGGAAGTGTGGAGGAAGGAGAAAGAGAGGGGAGCATCGCATATGGTAAGGGTAGTAAACTTGAGCCCCTCAGTGAGTGGAAGGATCCAGAATATCCTAGATCCAGACTTATCTTAGCCTTTTTGCAGGTTCCCACCTTAGTTTTCTAGTGGATCAGAGCTGTGCTGTGCTGATTTCAACATAAACTCAAGACTGTAAAAGCAGGAGAGTGAGCCATCCTCCTCTACGCTATGTCCCTTATCCCCTTAACCTGGACCTAGAATGTTCAGGATTGACTTGTTCAATTCTGAGACAGTTCCACCTCTACTCCTACCTCAATGGTAGGCTTATGTGTAAAACTAACTCACTCCTTCAGCCTTCAGCAGCTTTGATCATACTTTATTGATACTCAACATTAGAATCAATAGGGGAGCTTTCCAAAAAAGTTTGAAGTCTGAGCCCCAGCCCAGAGCAATTAAATCAGAATTTCTGAAATGGGCCTATCACTAGTATTTTTAGGGTGATTGCCATGGTGAGTCTAACACACAGCCAGGGATGAGAACCACCTGCAAATCCCATCCTCTTGCCATGAAGGAGGAGACCCATGGCAGGAACACAGCAACACCAAAAGCTGAAGGCACAAGGGTTGAACAAGGGTTCAAGAGATGCAGTGTGGGGAGTGGGACTAGAGTTGTGGGAGGACCTGGACTTTGCTGGAGGGTATGTACCCAACTCAGGAGTTCTGACATTATCTGAGGCACTGGAGAGCTTTAGACAGACCTGACTCGGGAAGAATCACAAGGTGGTGAAGGTGTATGTAGCCTGAGGACCAAGTGCAGGGAAATGGTGCTGAACCCTGTAGGACATATGTCTGGCTCAGTGCCTGATACAGTGGAGGTATCCTCAAAGCACTGTCTGGCCACAGGGAAAGAGACCGCACACATTCTCAGAGCCATGGATAGGTTAGAACCAGCTCATTGCTCACGGAGAGGCCTGAGCTCAGCACACTCTCCCGGAGTTGACACCTAGACACTTGTGGGCTGTGAGTAGGGGTGTGAGATCTCTGAACATGATGCTCATGTTCATGAACTAACCGCAGGGATGGGTACAACATGCTGGAACCTGAGTCCTCGAAGGTCATGTGGCAATCATGACTTGTGTTCACTTGGGTGTGCCGGGAAACCAGGAGACCGGGAAGGCTGCTGAACTTCCCAGTGGTGATCCCACAAGGTCAAGCAGCTCCCCTGAACCTCTCTATTCCCCCTCACTAGTCTTCTTGCTCTCCACGCTCCAAGAACTCATTAAATCCTTCCTTGATGTGATTTTCATTCTCTGGTGTGAACACCGGAGATAATAAGCTCTCCTGGCAAGAGATTCCTTTTGTTCATCCTGAAATAAACTCTTTCCAAATTCAGCTTTGAGGCCCAGCAAACAGGTCAGCTGCCACCCTGACCATGCCCTGCTTCTAGTGTGTGCTGCTCCTGCTAATGCATGCGGCCCTGACTGATGTGTCTTCATTTATTCAGTCTGCTCAGCTCGGCATTTGTTCTCGAGAAAATCCAGCCTGGCCCCTCGGGACCTTGCCTTAATAGACTCCTTTTGCAATGGCTGCCCCCACCCTGCTGCTTCCTATCAATTTAGCCGCTTTGCCGACTCACTTTCATTACAATCTCCTCTTAAGTTTCTCAACCTCCTGCCTTCAGTGGAGGCGTAATGGGCTGCTTCTCTTTACTTGCAAGGACCAATGCCAGAGAAGGGTGGACTTGAGGAGGACCTGGGAGCCAGGACCACCCCTCGCTCAAAGTCTCAGCATCCCATTACCCTCTCTGTACTGGGTCTGTCTCACACTGTTCATATCTTGGATCCTGCAAATAAACAGAAGCTGCCTGATTCACAGACCCCTAGGACAGTTTCCTGATTCCATGATACCGGATGCTTCCTGATAGGGCCCGAACCCATCTCCAAAGGATACATTTCAACAAAGTTCACACACACATTAAATCCCTTTCCCCACCTATATTGCATATTGCACAATTTCTACTAAAAGTCTATCCTGAACATCAGAAGAATCCATGTTTGGGGCACCTGGGTGGTTCAGTTGGTCAAGCATCTGACTCTTGGCTTTGGCTCAGGTCATGATCTCAGGGTCCTGAGACTGAGCCCTGTGTCAAGCCCTGCATCAGGCTCCATGCTCAGTGGGGAGTCTGCTTGACATTCTCTCTCTCCCTGTCCCTCTGCCCCCCCTTCACTTGCACACATGCACTCTTTCTCTTATTTAAATACATAAATCTTAGAAGAAGGAGCAGGAGGAGAACCTATGTTCTGTGACTAGCACTGAGAATGTTCTTGGGGAAAGTTAACGGACAAATGCAATGTTCATTCCAATTAAAAGGTATTTGAGCTCAGGGGTATAATGTAAACTCTCACCATGAAGAGGACAAGACAACACAGTCACTGGGTATGTAGGCTCTAGGGACAGACTACGGATTCAAAGCGCGGCTCTGCCGCTTACTCGCTGTCTGACCTTGGGCAAGACCCTTCACCTCTTTGTGCCTCGATGGATAAGGACAGCAATCATCTCATAGGATTGTTGCAAAGGTGAAGAGTGCTGTGAAACACGCAAAGTATATGCAGGTGTCCAGTAAAAGGAGCTGTTACCAGTTTCCTCTGGGGGGGGCTTTTGTGCTTTGTGGAAGTTCCATAAGTGTCCAGGGGTAGAAGTTTCCCTTCTGAGGGAAGGGAAGGTCTCCTGATAAACTGACGTTTTGCTTGGGTTCTCCCAATGCCCACAGATGACATATCAGACAAGTGCCAAGATGATAGTGACGCCACATGCTATACAAAGGAAAGACGGACCCAACGGACACACCCCCACTTCCCGGTCCTGCCGGGAAAAGTGTTGAGAAAAGTGCCTGTCAGCATCCACCTGAAGAAGTGTGTATTAACATAACCCTAACTGTTCAACTTTGGTTACGGGAGAACCAGCTGCTGTCACCCGGTAAATGACCAACACAATCAAGCCACTTAATACCCTTCACGCGGGGAAGGAATAATCTCTGATGTCTTCCGTTTCCCTATGTGGCTTGGGGTTTCTCAAATATTTTATTTAAATCTCATTTAAAACATATTTTAGCCATCTAAACCATAATGAAAATGTGTTATATACCCAGTTTTGGTCCTTGGGGACCACCAGCCCATTAACCTGGCTTACAAAATCAATTCATTTTTATACTGGCCTCTGAATGAGGTTTTCTTCTTTTAATTAAAGCAGGTCCTGAGACTAACAGGCAAAATGTGCAAAACCTATTGCCATTACCAACAACCTCACCGGATAAGTTAGGATTCCTTGGTGCTATGCAGCCAAAACCAAAATCCATAAATAATCTGGATCCAGAAGTGAATATATCTCTGTAATTTGATGCATAGCCCTGACTTCAACCTCTTAAACTCATCAAAATGACATCACTGTTCACACTGATGAATTTCATACTAAATAGGCATTGCTAAGTGGGAATTATAAATAAGTGCATGTCAATGAAACACTGCTTTGTGTCATCTCTTTAAGGGCTCCAAATAAAGATTTTCATCTTTAAAGGCAGTTTGAAACCTTACACTAATAGCTAGTGCCCCTTAAAGCCCACCTGCATCCAGAATAATCTCTCCATTTTACACAATACCCTCATTATATGTGACCATGACTTCCTCCAGTCTCAAAGGCTCCCTCCCCTTTCCCTGAGACAACCTTGGCTCTGCTGCCACATATTCCCTGGTATCAGATCTTGTTCTGGGTCCGTAATCATTGAACGACAAGCATAGAACCACGGCTGTTTCCCAGGAAATAGCAGGTGTTGCTGTACTGCCGATCCCTTGGTCCCAAAGGCTCTTGTTCTCTCTTCCCCTGTATCCCCGCCCCTGGCCCAGCTCAGTTCTGACATTCATGAGTTACGGCTCCAGCCCAGCAGAGTCTCCTCACTCAGGCTCATGCCTTATTCACCCTCCCATAGCACCTTACACCTTGCTCTGCCCTGAAATGGTTGGTGTGCATCTCGGAGCCCCCCACCTGAATAGAAGTTTCTGCTGAAATAGTGAGATATTTATCTCTACATTCCAGCACATAACAGGCACATAACAAAAACAAAGGAAAGGCAGATGGGGAGACGGGAGAAGGGAGGACAGAGGGAGGGAGGAAGGGATGGGCAGAGGTCAGCAGGACAGATCCGGGAGGACGGGCCCCTCCGTGGTGACCACTCTGACAAGGCAGAAGCAAAACTAAACATGGCCTCTCATGCCATGCTACCCGCCTCCTAGAAGTGTGCAAGGCCTTCCACGTTAAGCAATGTTCTGAACTACCTGTGTGACTATTCTATCACATGCTCTTTCAAGATAATAAAGACAGACAATTTGGCAGGGTGCTGTGGGGGTGGGGGGCTTAATCTTTTCTACTAAAAACATGATTCAACCAAGGATTGCCCTCTTAAGAATCAGAGGCAGCATTTTGTTTTGGGCTTTCTAGTTGGCACAAATATGTTGGTATGGAAACCACGCTTCTGAGGTTATGATCGAAACATCATTTGCCTCCACCGTCTTTCTTAAAATCTTATATGCTGATAGTAGGTGGAAAATGTCTATATTCACCACATCTGTTCTTTCTGGCAACAAGCCTCCATCCATAAATGGTTGTAAAGTAATTGTAGCAAACTCTTAAAAAATACTTCATATTTATGCTTTCTTTTTTTTTTTTGTAAGATTTTATTTATTTATTTGACAGAGGGATAAACCACAAGTAGGCAGAGAGGCAGGCAGAGAGAAGAGGAAGCAGGCTCCCTGCTGAGCAGAGAGCCCGATCCAGGCCTGGATCCCAGGACCCTGAGATCATGATCTGAGCCAAAGGCAGAGGCTTTAACCCACTGAGCCACCTAGGTGCCCATATTTGTGCTCTTTCTTTCTTTTTTTTTTTTTCTTAAAGATTTTATTTATTTGACAGAGAGAAACACAGCCAGAGAGGGAACATAAGCAGGGGGAGTGAGAGAGTGAGAAGCAGGCTTCCGGCCGAGCAGGGAGCCCGATGTGGGACTCGATCCCGGGTCTCTGGGTCCATGACCTGAGCCGAAGGCAGTTGCTTAACCAACTGAGCCACCCAGGTGCTCTATTTGTGCTCTTTTAACAAATAATAAATATTACCAGTTTTTAGCACTTGTCTGCTATCAGATCACAAAGCCCTTGAAGACGGTGCCATTTTATTCAGTTATGGATGATCCGGGCTTATGATGGGACACAACACTGAGACCATATCCAGTAAATGGGGTTTGACTGGCTAAATATGACAACTGGCCAATGGGCCAAACATATCTGAAGCCATAACCTTTTCCATTTGCCTAACTCTACGCAACCACCAAAGCTTTCTCATTATTTAATGTGACTTGGTCTTCCCATCTACTCTATGAGTCACGCAGGACATGTGTTATTGGTCCCATTCCACAGAGGAGAATAGAGGCACTCAGCCAAGTTCAGAGACAGCTGGGCTCAGTAACAAGCAACAAGGACCAGATCAGAATCCAGACTCTGGGACTCCTGGGACCAGCACTCTTCTTTCCCTGCCGACCTGGCCTCCCCTAAATGCCTCCCACATATAGTGCAATGGGTACCCAAGCCACAGGCTCCACATTGGGCTCCGACACCCCAAGTTTGCTCTTGTACTTATTCTCCTGTTTTATAAGCGTCTACAGTGATTTAGTTTGCTATTGATCGGCGAAGGCTGCCGTAACAGAATACCACAGACCACATGGCTTAAAGAACAGAAATCTATTTCTCACAGTTCTGAAGCCTGAGGTCCAAGATTAAGATGCCATCAAGGTCAGTTTCTGGTGAGAACTCTTCTCTTCACTTGCAGATGACCACCTTCTCACTGCGTCCTCCTATGGCCTTGTGAGGAAAGAGAACGCTGGTGTCCCTTCCTTTTCTTAGAAGGACACCAGTGAAGATCTCATTTAACCTTAATTACTACCTCCCATGGGTCCAGTCTACAAATACAGCCACACTGGGGGTTGGGGCTTCCACACATGCATTCAGGGAAGACAATCTGTCAGTACAAGCCTAATCCAGATCTCTCCAAAATGCACACAGATTGTCTCCTGGCTCCTCTCTGACAGACTTTTCCTGACCCTACACATCCATTTTTCTAATTAGCTTTGACTTACCTTGAATTCTGTTCTGTGAGAGAGTTCTGGAATACAATCCATTTGTATGCTAGAGTTTTTCCCTGTGCTTATCTCGGTTAATTTCTGAGCCACCACATGAGTGGGAATCGTAATGAATCATCCCATTTCTGCCGTGAACATGCGTGCAGGGACTGCCAGAGGACCTGGGCTGATGTGAAGTCAAGGTCCCAGAAAGGTGGCCAGGAGGCTTTATCATACTTCAGAGCAGTGGGGATACACAGGAGAGGGGATCTACTTCTGCCATCTTACCTAGATCTCCCTCAATGGTAAGATGACCCTGCTCTGGGCTGCTCACTTTGTAAGACCCTGTCCTACGATGCTGGCACCGATGAGGCAGATGTCAGCCCATCCTGTGTCATCCTGAGAGCCACACCTCACTTGCCTCACCCTGGGCCTAACCTTGCTGTCCTGGCCATTTTTGACCACTCCCTCCCTCAAGGGAGAGGCTCACAGGGCTGAAGTAACCCAGAGTGTGCCCCCTACTACACCCTAGTGTTCAAGTGGCCCTGAGGCTGCATACACCTCTTTCCCTGAGGGCAGACCCCACCAGTGGGCACAGCCCTAGGCAGGAGGACAGCCCACGTGGCTGCCCACAAGGCTCTGCGTAGGAGGGGCTGGATCAAAAGGTAGGAAGGAAAGGTGGCTGCAGGCTGGCTCTTCCCAGCCCATCATGCTCCAGGAAAGAATCCAAGGATTTGGAGCTGGTCTTCCACATCTTTAAGAAGGTTTATTTGTGATGGCAAGACATTTTTAATTTAATTATTTGCTAGTTTGAGGTCTTACTTTTAACTCTTTAGACTTGTGGTATATAGCCTTCCACCCACACTCCTGCCCTAAGCCCCACAAATGTTAATGTGAACCAGGCAGAAGCAGGTTTGAGAGACTAACTTAAGATTCAGAAGCCCCTGTAAGGAAATGACCACATACACACTCATAGGCAAAAACATGTACAAACAAGCAATGACAGGTCTTTGTTTCTTGTATATGACCATTGTGAGGTCACTATGCTTGTGATCAGGGCCATGAAGGATTACTTCCTAGTAATTTATGATCATGCCTGTCAGGGTAAAATGTGGTGTGTGAGTGTGTGTGTGTGTGTGTGTGTGTGTGTGTGTGTGTGTGTGTACTGGGGAGGGGGAAGCTAAAGGTGGGGGCCCTGTACATGGAAATTGGCCAGAATTAGATCCACCTCTTCAGGGTTAGGAGAGAAATTCTGTGGTGCCTCACACACAGGCAGACCCACAAAGACACACACATACCACACAGATACACACAAATATATAAACACATGCACACACACACAGATATACACAGATGCACACAGGCACGCAGACACACACAATATGGTTCATACTACTTCCCAGGGGCCACCCTAGCCCCTCAGACTTTCCCCTCGCCTGCTACCTCCCACCACCAGTTTTGATCCATTAGGATTAACGATATAAAAAGTTGTCCATCTTTTGCTGGCCCCAGAAACAGTACAGTGCTGCCAAGATATGGGTAGTATCACCTTGGACATGCATGTGGGGGTGACAGGGGACCCCGTCCAAGGTTGCTTTCAGCTGAAAGGTTCTAAGTCCCAGACCCAGACCCAGACCCACCCAGACCCACATTGGGCTTGGCGATGATAGAAGTCATTTCTCAATTGTGCTCATTACCAGGGCCACGAATGACAGATAAGCCCAGCCTGGACCATTTCTTTTGGGGTCTTCATTGGCAGCACACCTTCTAGGCCCACCCTGTGCCCCTGGGTTTAGAGATCCTTGGACCCAAGCTGCTTGCTATAGCTTCTTGCAGGTAAGAAGGTGGGAGAGGGGAGGGACGTTCTGGCCCCTGGTGGTGGGAGAGTTGGCCTAGACAGCCCCTCGCAGCCTGGCCTGCAGCCCCACCCAGGTTCCTTGCAGAAAGACTGCCAAGAGTCTTTCTCCCTGAGTCCCAGCATTTCCTCCTCCTGCTCCAGCCCCTCCTCGCCCGAATCTGCTGCGTAAATACAGGGCCACTGCCAACCGTAGGAACAGTAAATCTTCCCTCACTCTTGTATTCATGCCCTCACCTCTGCAGACAGTGCTGAGGAAAAACAAACCCCACAAAATCCCTGTGGGCTCCAGCAGTCTGGCAGTCTCTTCTTTGCTCTTCTTTGATCCCTTCTGGATGGCAGAGGCTGGTAAAGAGGCCCACCGGCCTCCCAGGGGGATGACAGCATCCCCTTTCTACTCCTCGCATGGTGCGAGCCCCATAACTGCTCTGGGGAGCAGAAATCAGTGAGGCCTGGGGAAACTGGGAAATCAATATGCATGGCTTCCAGGAGCAGCACTCTATCTATCCTCACTTGCCTAGTTTCCCTCAGATTGCAGGAGAGCTTCCAGGCCTGAGAGCACCAGACTGGCGAGGTGAGGTACTGCTGCACGGCCCACCATCTGAGGAGCAACCACAGGGAAGGACAGGCAGCCGGGGCGGCAGGGCCAAGGCAGCATCTGCAAAACAGTCCAGACTTCAAGAATTCTCTGGAACCTTCTCTTCCTCCAACTCTGGGTCACCAGGGCAGGTTTCTTTTAAGCCCAGACAGAATGAAGGAGGACTGGAGGAGGCCAAGAGGCACGAGGTTTTACAGAATGCCTTTTATAAAGAAAGCCTTTTATACAGTGGCCTTAGCATGACCCACTATTCTGGTTTGCCCAGACAGCAGTTTCTGCGGACATAGTGCTTTCAGAGTTAAAACTAGGAGTATCCTAGGCAAACTGGGAAGGTAAGGGTCACCCTGAGGGGTGATGGGAAAGAATTCTCCCTCCATTATCCCTATAACATGACCAGGGACAGGGGGCAGCTGGGACCAAAGCTGCCTGTGAATGGTTCTGCAAACCAAAACCTTTCCTCACTCCTCCTCCTCGTGCACAGGGAGAGTCTCGGGAACAGAGGGGGTCCTGAGGCCAGTTTAGGAGCTGTTGAGAGAAAGGGGACAGAAGGAAAATGTCCATGGTCTTTGTGGAAGGGAGGAAATTCCCTCACTGTCTTTAGGACCATGAGGCCCTACACGGAGCCTCGGGTGTCAGAAAGGAGCCGGGGAGCACCTGAAACACTGCCAGGTCATGGGGCTCTACCTATCCCAGAACCTTCACCCACCCAAGTACAAACTCTGGGCAGATGGGCATGGGGAAAAAATTTGTTTGCATAGTATGGTCCCCACTCCCACCAGGACCCTGAGGGCAAGCCTCGGGGGAGAGTGCCATCCCGGTGTGGGCTTGAGGAGCCCAACATGCTTGGCCCTTCACATCCTGCCCATCCTGTCCACCATGAGGCAGATGTCTCCAGAGGTAACAGAGGTTTGAGTTAAAGCCGAGAGGACGGATCCCGTGGAGACCACCTGGCCCAGGCTCCCTACTGGACAAGTGGGATACCAAGTTCAAGGGAGGCTGAGTCACTAGCTCAGGGCAGCACACTCTTAAGTGGTTGGAGGCCCAGACTGGAACTCTACCCCATCAGATGCCACAGCCAAAGATCCCTTGGAAGGGGGGAGGTTCAGGAGGTCAGTCCAGGCCTGTGAAAGCCCCTGCTTTCCTGGAGCCCACACTTTGCTCTGAGAGGGGCCCATGAGTGGGAGATCAGCATCTTCTGGAGCCACGACTGCTTTCTCCACCCTGAGTCCCCAGCTTGGTCTGCTCTAGCACCAGCTCTGGGCAGAAAACTTCCAGTAGGTTCCCCGGGACTGCACTTGCCCCGGCACCTCTGGGGTGCTATAAGTCTACAGCAGGTACCTTCCTGCTCCACATCTTACTTTCCAGCCTCGCCTCAGGAGTAGGAAGCTACTCCCCATTGGCTACTAGGAACCTTCTAGAGGTGGTGGTACTTAAGAGAGTTTAAACAGCCATTAACAACCCTGGACTCCAATCAGTTAGCAGGAAGCAGAGTCCCAAGGGCGAGGCACATCCAAAGAGTGCATTCTGAGGCGTCTGAGTAGAGGTGGGGGGTATCCAGAGAGGGATGAATAGTGGCAGCAGGTGTAACTCAGCAGCCAGGAGGGTCCTCAGTGCATGCCAGGAGAGGGCAGAGCCCCGAAAACAATGGAAAAACTGAGGAAAACCGTCTCCCAGCAGCGCCTGTACCAGCTTTTAGCATTTATACCATTTCCAGCTTTGTCCTATTATGGGTGAGCCCAGTACTTCCAAAAGTAAAGGGTAAGAACGAGTCTGAGAAATGTTCCCAAGGAATGGTAGGGCTGCCCCTTCATTCACAGCAACACTTCTGGGAAAAGCAGGACTCCATAGAAGGTCCAATAAAGAGAAAGTCTGCACCCCTATGGTACCCTCCAGACCCCCAAAGCACAGAGAAGGAATAGATGAGAGAAGGAGGAGACTCTGGGGAGGGCAGCCAGGAGCAAGCTTCTTGGGAAGTCCCAGGGGGCTCGCCAGCTCTGCTCAGGCAGGTGGGACCCAGAATCCTTGAACAGGAGGTTTCCTGCACAGAAATGCCCTGAGTTATTCCACGATAGGCCCTTGGAGCTCCCTTAGCAATTATTGCCTCGCCATGTAGCTTTGTGCCTGATTGGCCACTATAATTTATTGCAAATAAGTCTCATCGCTCTCTAAGGCAGTCAGCTTCTCTACCTCTGAATTCCCTACAGAGCTTAACAAGCTGGGCAACTAACTGGTCCCCATTAAAATCCTTCTGGACCTGAATCTTTCCATCTTTCCTTGCCCCCCATCTCTATCCCTGCACTCGGATCCCTGGCCCAGGGAACAGGGCTAGCTCCCACAGGCACACTTCCTCACTTTCCTAAGAGCTAGACGGGCAGGAGCCTCTGAGTCTACAGATCTGACTAGTAGCCTGGCAAAAGATACTAGGAGCTTCTGTAGGTAAACAGGCAACCACTATTAGCAAAGTCTCTAATTAGGGTTCTCCTTATTGTCCTCCTGTGGAAGATACTCATTTGTAAGGTTTAAGTCAGACTGTGAATCTCACAGAGAACTGGAAATCTGTAAGAATATTGCCTAAGAAGGGTCTCTGGTAGGAACCACTTAATTTCCATGTTTTATTTTACGTCCCCTATAAAAAGCAGGGATGGCAATGCATTCCTGTAGGCAGGCGACTCAACTAGGTGATAAAGCACCTTCCAAGTCTATGCTTCTGTGCAGCACGAGTAGTGTGGATGTGGAGTAAAAAGCCCCAAGGTTCCCTGGCACCTACTCGTGGGGGGTCTTGGGGAATACTTAATCTTTCTGAACAGATTTTCTTGCCTATAAAATGGGCACAGTGATAATAATATCTTCACTACGTAGATATTATGAGATCTAAGTGAGATGCACATGACCAATGTCGATAAACTGTAATATCCAACTGTTACTATTTATTAACCAGTTCTAAAGACTGTGATAAATAGAAATCTCCTCCCTTTAAATAAGCCCAGGCTTCTGGGTAACATGAGAAAAACACCGAAAAGATGACAGTTGAAGGATTTGCTGGTAACTCTTCCCCGCCCAGAGCGATCAGCTGTCCCCAGACTGCCTCTTGGGATGGGGGCTTGCCAGAGTCAGGGAGTAAATGCTCCAGTTCACGGAAGGGGCTGGAGGACTACGAACATGGGCTGAGGCTATGTGACACCTGCCGGGGCCTCTCCCATGCTGCTTCTGTCATTTGAGAGCAGACTCCCACAACCTCCTCCCAGGTAACAGAACAACAGTAAATTGAGGCCCTTGTGTTTCAGCGCACTTCATGGAAAGAGAGCAGACCCCCCAGGAATGAATATTAATTTATACCATGCCTCAAAAAAAATGCTGATAAACTCAAGAAAAAGTTGTCTTATTGCTAAATGTTAATTGCATTTCCTTGGGTAAGCACCATAAAAAATTCATTGCAGCTTTTAGAAACAAGATGCCAAGTGCATTTTAATTGCTAGAGGGGAGAGAGTCTGGGAGAAGCTGAACCAGGAAATTGCTAACTGGGCATAAACTTAGAAAAAAGTCTCCCAAAGATGGAAGGCCCAGTGCTGAGACTGGAACTCAAGAGACACAGGTCTTGGGAAGCCAGGACCTCCTAAGAGAGCACTGACTTAATGGTTCTCAGCCTTGTGGCTGCAGCCCACCCACACAGCTGGGGCTTTTTGCTGCATATTGTGTGGTACAGACTTAAGAAATGTCAAGAATTAAATAAGTTAATGCCAAACTTCTAGAAAGATGAGGAGTCTGTTCCAGAGCTTTAAGAAACATGTATAGAAGGAAAATTAAAATTCTGTCCCTTAGCATGTGTGTGTATGTGTGTATGACTGAGAAAGAGAGAGAGAGTATGAGAGAGAGCGAGTATGTGTGTGAGACAGAAAGAGAGACTGAGAATGAGAGGCAGACTGAGACCATATATCATTTCACTTTAATAACAGCACTCCTTGGACCAGTTCACAGAACCGTCATGTTTAAACCAACGTCCTATCCCAGCACCAAACAGAGCACTCTCACAGGGCCCCCCTCACCTCGTCCCAGCGGGGCCAGTCAGAGCCAGGAGGGAAGAGGCAGTAGGTGAGAATGACCCCAGAGTGAGGGAGGAGCCTTGACTCCATGGGCCTGGCCTGCCTTGAGCCCGGGGCACCTCCAGGGAGGCACCTGCCCCACCAGAGAGCCCACGGAGAGGTCACAGGGCAACCCTGAGCAGCCACCAAAAAGATGCACACAAGGGGTGGGAGGTGGCGCAGAAGGACAGGCACTGAGTGCTGCCAGCAGTCTCTTCCTCTCTCACTCCTTCCCCATGCCCTCCAGTCCCCCCAACCTGCCAGCTCAGCCCCACCCACTCTCCTGTTACTGAGGCTGTCTGGTGAGAAAGAGAGACTCAAAATCAGGGCCTGAGGGGAAGGCGCTCCCAGGAGGCTGGCCCATGGGTGGTGACTGTCTTGTGTGTTGTGAGGTCCATGCCTTCTGCATCTGAGGCTGCCATTTCTCCTCCATCTAGTGGACCTACCAGAGACCCAGGAAGCATGAGGCTGCATGCAGGACTAGGGGAGTCCTGGGCTGATAGAGGAAGGAGCAAGACCCACAGTGTGGCCCCACCACCGACCAGCCCAGTAACGTTCATTGTAGTCAATCACTTCACCATTCAGAGCCTTGATTTCTACTTCTATCAACTGCAGATAAAAATACCTGCTTCTCAAGGTTTTCTATAAGGTTTGAATGAGAAGATGGGTGCCTATGTCCCCTGATTCTAAAATTTATTACCTACCACCTGTGCCTGTGCCCAACCCTGCAGAAAGATGATTTTCTTCATCACGCCCTGCATTTGTAAAGTTCTTTATACACATAACCTGTTTTCAAACACATTATCTTACTCAGTCCTCCCACTGAACGGATGAAGTTGAGGGCCTTGCCCGGTATCGCACAAGAATTAATCCCTTGCTGAACCCAAGCTACTAAAAGCCATGCTCTTCCCAAAGTGCAGGGAATGCAGGCTCGCGTTCTCTTTCTAACTGCTTTAGAAACCAGGAGTAGACCCCCATATGAATAAGACGCGGGCTACTGGCTGGAGGCCAATAGCCTGCCCCGTGCAGTGGCTACTGCAGTATAGCCTCGTTCACTCATCACAGAAGCAGTCACGGTGCTGCTGTTACCAGGAAACTGAAGCTTGCCAAGGTTAGGGATTTGCCAAAGCTCACACGGTATATTGTAGATCTGAGCTACAAACCCAGGTCTACTCTTACCTAGTTAACATTTAAACTCATAGAAATCCAGTGGATTCAGTGATACAAGCATTGCTTCCTCCTCCCACTCTGGGGACCATTCCCCGACCCCAAGCAGGTCCCAGGCCTAGAAGGTAAGGGTCCTTTACAAAACCACCCATCCATCCCACATTCACCCTTGCAATGTCACGGATCCAGTCTAGGAACTCAGCAACCCTGGTGTAGACGCCTGGGTGACTGGGCTCTGCATGGCCACGGCCCCAACTGACCACCTGCCAAGTGCCAGGTGCCCTCACCCAGGCACACCAAGGGGCCCCCACTATCACTCTGAGAGCATGGAGACACAAAGAAAGAAGCAGTTAGTCCTTCCTGGTGGAGGGAGCAGAGCCTCCCTTCCCGGCCCCTGCTACTTCCAGCATGGGATCTCGGCTTGCCTCACCCCTCCATAAATCCTTAGCACACTACTCAACAGGCCTAGGCCCCTCCTTCTAGAGAGGCTGCTCAGAGCAGGGGCCAACCACAATTCCCCTCATTCCCATGCACCCTCCACCATGGTCCCCCTTCATGCTGTGCCTGGCACGCGTCAGCCCTCCTGTTCACGTAGCCAGCTCACAGCATGTGGGGGGTAAGCGCTACACTAGACATGCAAGAGCTGTTGCAGAGCTGGGCACAGAGCAGGGGCGCTGCCGTGTCCTGGAGCCTATCTGAGCTCTGGGCTGCAGGGGGTATGCATGGAGACAGAGGGACACAGAGCCAGGCCGCAGGGCACAAAGCAAGACCAGGAAGACATAGTAGCAAGAGGGAAGGTGATTAGAGGCCCTGGAGACATGAGACCCAAAGAGGGGAGGCCAAAGTGGGAGCTGTGGACCCTGGGAGGGAGGCATGGGTCCATCAGATGTAAGAGTGAAGCAGAGTAGAACTCACATACACCCCCTTCAAATGCTGAGGCCACAGCATTCCTGGGATGGAGGGCAGGGGTGTCAAAAACTTGGCTTCAGGGAAAACGCAGGGAATGTTCTCCCAGAAAGACCCAGACTGGAGAGACCAGGGCTCCTAGGTCTGACCAGTGATGATGCCAAAGAGAAAGGCAGTTGGCACTGCCGTTTGGCCAGGGGAGGTGGAGGTAAGAGATAGAGAAGCCTCACCTTGGGCAGAATATCCCCCCACCCCACCCCTATTTTACCCAGGGCCCTGGGAGCTGACTCACTGTGGCTGGGATCAGTGTGGCCCCAGCCAGATCTTCCAGCACCGCGAGCCCCTTGGAAAATCTTGCTTCTCGGCTGGCAGGCACATAGCACCCACAGTGTCTGTGGAGAAGCACGTGGTCCTGGGCCCTACTCAGGCTCAGCTTCCCCTCCCCACCACCTCATCCTCAGCCTGAGGGGAGATCACTCCCCCTCAAACAGTCCTAGCTCCCCGCCTCTGCCAGCCAGGTCTCCTGTAAGGTTGTGCAGGTCGTGCACTGTACCTCATTGGCACAGAGATCACCACTGATGACAGAGGATGATGTATAAACCGCCACGGGCCTGGTGCCTTCTAGGTTAGGCAATGAACACACCACACACTCCTGACCTGGGGACTGAGGAAGAAGGGGAACTCCTTCTGGGCGTTTGTGCCCAACTTCTCCTAATAAGGACTCATTTTGCATTTTCCTTAGGGTGTTCAAACCCTCTTAGAGCACTGTTTCTAAAACTATGTGGCAAGTCCTACGCGGTCAGGCCCAAACTTGTTCTAAAGTAGCACACAGACATGCCATTCCCTTCCCAGGGCTTTTTCTGCATCTGCAAGTGCAACCAGGAGAAAGATCCCCTCCAGTGCCATGCCGTGGCTCCCTCAGTCCTGCCAGCCTCCATCTGAACACCGAGAGAACAGGCCCGGGCGCAGCAGATCTGCTGAGGGCAGCTGGCTGGAACCTCAACGCTGTCTTGTTATCACTCGGTCTTTCTACAGTTGTTACCTATTTGCCACAAGTAATACAGGTTCTCTAGTTAGGTCATAACTTAAAGTTCCCCTTTCAAATGTACTTAAGTCAATCTAGAACTATTAAGTGCTAAGCCACAGTTCAGGGAGGACATGGACGTGGAAACACTTGTGAAGGGCAGCAGCAACCACGGTGATTTGGGAAACCCAAGGCTATGGGTGGCGACGGGAGGGAGGAGCGCAGAGCATGTGTGAGCATGTGCACGTGTGCACGAGTGGGTACATGTGGGAGTGTGTGCGTATGTGTACTTGCGTGAAGACAGCATGAGCAAGCATGTGCATGTGTGAGCACGTGTCTGTGTGTTTGTGGGTGAGGAGGCAGGCACCCGTGGGTATGGGAGGCAGCGGAGGGAGCCACTGCTTGCTGTGGAGAGGCCAGACCCTGGAGTCGGGACACGGGGCTCAGGAACAGTTTGCCGCCTGATCTTGTCCAGTCACTTTCCTCACTAAACGCCATGGCCCTTCCCTGTTTATACCTGCCTCATCTACTGTCAGGGTTAGACTGAAGGAAAGACATTTGGGAAAATAAAGTTTAACTGGAACATGTCCCACAGGGGTGGGGATCTGGGGCCAGCCTGGGGACAGGGGCGAGCAGCCTACTGGGAGATGGAGCACCAAGGAAGCTCTGTGGGGTGCTTTGAAGCAAGTCCCACTTGCAGCCCAGCTATGCAAAGGGCCAGAACCTTTGTCCCCAAAAGAGCCCACACATAGGTTGGTGCACACTGAGGTCCAGACAATGCCCAAGTTCACTGAGGTCACCCAAAGAACTGAACATGTTAAGGTCCACGGCACTGGGAGAGAAGCTCAGAAATGAGCTCGCCCCTCAGCCTCCAGCCACCCCCTGCCCAGGGCCTGCCTCGCTCCCCACAGCCTGCAGCTCATGCAGCCTGGGCCGGTGCCTCACCTGAGAAGCTGAGCAACGTCCGGAGCTACAGGAGGGTGATGTTGTAGTCATGATTCTGGGTGCTGTAGAGAGGGTGGGGGATGATCCTTTCCACCGCAGCCCCCTGGCAGGGCCTGATGTCACTGTGGCTGACCAGTCTCGTGGGGACCCACCAGCTGGACAGGCAGAGTAGCCTAGAACTACACACAGAAGCCATGCTGAGCTCAGGGAAGGACAGGGCACACGAGGCTGACCTAAGTGAGGTGGCAGATAGGGAAGCGGGCCAGAGAAGCCATTAGTGGCTGCCCCCATTACCAGGAGGAGAGCTCCCGGAACCCAGGCCACGTGCTGCCTAGCATCCCTGAAGCAGCTGGCGAGATATTGGGCATGCAGTAGGTGCTTCATAAATGCTCTAGACTGGTCAGAGAAGTAAGACTGTGAGTGATCTGCAACTCCCACCCACTCTGTACCGAATAACCCTCTTTCACATTTTAGAACAAACATCAAAGGGGCTTGTGTGATATCCTAACTTCAAGTGAGAAAAACTATAAGTCCTGTCTCTCCATCTACTGTGATCGTAGGGAGGTCACCTCACTTGTCCCATACTCAGTCTCCCCATTGTAAAATGAGGATTGCAATGAGGAGTATGCTATCTACCCTGGCCGTCACCAAAAGGAGAGATGGAAAGAGCTCATTCTCTCATCATTCATTCCTACACGGTTCCAAGCAGTATTTATGAAGCACCTATTATCTGCCAGGACTGTTCTAGGCTAGGGGGACATGGTGGTGGGAAAATCAACAAAGAGACTCAGTGGTAAACAAAACTGAGAGTCTCAGTTCCCATGGAGCTTCCAGTCTAAAGGGGAAGAAAGACATTAAACCAATAATTACACAGAAGGTGATTTAATTACAGTTGTGATAAAAATTAAGAAGCACAGAGTGCTGTGAATAGGAAAGCCTTTGAAAAACTTCAAAACTGAGCAAATCTAAAGAAGCAATCTTTGTGTTATTGCTGCTGTTCGTGCAGAGCTGTTTTGGGCACAGGATGGGGAGAACTGCACAATCCATGCTCTTAGAATGAACGCGGGGAGGCAGTCTGGCGTGGACATGTTATAAGGGACATACCACGGGCCAGACAGAAAAGGCCGCTGAGGCGACTTGCCTGTGCATGCAGTGAGCGGCCGTCACCACCCAGTGCGGCGCCACCGGAGCCACCGCACATGTGCCGGGAGCCCAGGACCACACTGGCCTGCCCGCCGACTATCTGGGAGGCCAGGGGCCTCATCCCACACTCTGCAAACAGAGAAGCATGGGGGAGATGGTGAGCCAAAAGATAGGCAGGATGTTGGCGTGGTCCTAACCCTCGGGGACTGTGGCCCAGTGCAAACAGCTCTCATTTTTTACTCTGGGTCCTAAGTTTGGGGGACAGGACAGTCCAAGTGTCATCTGCACATCTGTGTGCCCCATCAGGCTACGAGCTCACTGCCTACATTTTCCATGGAGCCCCAATACCTCATAAAAAGCCCGTCCCACAGGAGGGATCAAAATGTTGTTGTGTAGGGGTGCCTGGGTGGCTCGGTTGGTTAGGCGACTGCCTTCAGCTCAGGTCATGATCCCAGAGACCCGGGATCAAGCCCCACATCGGGCTCCCTGCTGGGCGGGAAGCCTGCTTCTCCCTCTCTCGCTCCCTCTGCTTGTGTTCCCTCTCTAGCTTTGTTTCTCTCTGTCAAATAAATAAATAAAATCTTTAAAAAAAAAATGTTGGTGTGTGGATGGAGACATGGAAGAGGAGAGAGGAAGAGAAGCATTGGGGGTGGGGAGGTCAGAGGAAAGGAGCTCCACAGCCTGTCTGCCATGTGGCCCCTAGTTCACTCCTCCCTTAGTCTCCTGAAGGTGCTAACCAATTAGCAGCCAACAGTAATCCCTTCGGGGCTCTCCAGATGAAAGGAGGTGGGAGCTTCGGAAGTCAAGGTAAGTCATGCCTAAAGTGAAGGCAGATCATCTACCCAGATCAGTGGCTGCTGGGGAACAGGACAGGGGCTTGGTCAGGGCTCTGTTGGGGCAGAACTGTCTGTAAGAAGGGGACCAGCAGGCAGAGGGACAGGTGGGCAAGGAGCCCCACCCCAGACCCAGCTGAGCCTCTCTGTGGGGCTCTGCACACTCAGGACAGTGGGGAGAAGGAGTCTCCAAGAGAAAACGCAGATAGAGGTCTCTGCCCCCTCCCTTTCCAGACCACCACTGGCCCTCCGCTCTGCCCGGGCCCCCAGCCTGGCCCCAGTTACCTGAGATGCCCAAGGCTCTGGCAGATTCGCATCCCCAGGGCAGAGCTCCAGCCCTTGTGGCAGACCCAGAGCCAGTCTGGCTGAGCCCTCACCTGGACTTCCAGCATGAAGTCTGTGCTGTTTATTCTGAAAGATACTGAAGGCATGGCAAGGAAGTCACATCATACCTGCTGCAGGGTAGAGGGACAGGGATGGGGGGCAGAGGAGGCTGGACCTGGCCATGGGGGACCTGAAGAGGCCTCAAGACAGCATCTGGGTCACCCAGTGTTGGGATCTCTGTCCCCCGGGGCATTAGACCAGTTCTAAGAACAAAATAACCCCTATTTATAGTGCTGCATTCCAGTTTGGCGTTTAACCAAGTGCTTTTAAATGTGTTCTGTCAGTCGTTGTCACGGCAACCCTGTGGGGTGAGTAGGACCATCCTCCCATGTTGCAGAGGGAGGGTAAGCGACCTGCCCCAGATCACAGAGTCTGCACGTGATGGACCCAGTCTTTCGGATTCAAATCTCATGGTAATACTAGTGATGGCTACAACGGAGCATCTGCCTTCTCCAGGCTCTGTGCTGGCCTCTTTCATACATTAGCTTGTAGTATTCTTACAACTGTGTGCAGTAAATAGTTGCATCTCTATGTTGTGGAGAAGGAAATGGAAATTCCAAGAAGCAGTGTGCCCCAAGTTGCACAGCTTGCAAAAGGCAGGCCCCACGCTAATGTCACTTCCATAACTGATTCCAGCCTCTGCCTGAGCAGCTAATCTTCTGATCCTCAACTCATGTTTGGTGGGGAGAGGACAATGTGAAGGGAGCGGGGCCGGGGGTGAGCAATATGGAGTAAGTGAGGCTTCCTGCCATCTACACACTGGCTTCCCACATGCACCTGTTCCCCCTTCCCCATCCCACTGGCTCACTCTGCCCCGAACAGCAAGTTGCCATCACTCCTCCCAGCCTGGGCTCCTGGCTGTGCCCCAGGTAGGAATCAAGACAGTCCCCAGGGAGCGCTGAAAGCTCCAAGTCAGAAATGGACTTTTCAAGTCTGGACCATGTCGCTCCCTTTCCACCAGAGGAGGGGCCCTGGATGCTGGTAGTGATGTCCTGAGCCTTTATTCTGGTCCTTTTGCCCTGGCCAGAAATGGGGATCCCAGAGCTTGAAGGGGCTCAGGATAGGTGGGGGCCATGGTCTATAGCCTTGGCAGTGTGACCCACCTGTTCTGGGAAGCAGGGGGAACAGGGCTTCCTCACCCCTGGCCTCGGAGCAGCTCAAAGGGAGCTCCTCACCCTGCAAGGTGCCAGGAGCGGGCTGAGAGGTCGCTGGCCACAGATACAGCACTTCAGAGGACAAGGTCAGGGAGTGGGTCACAGAGAAGAGACTAGGAGAAGGGAGAGAGTCCTCCATGAGAGGGCTAAGGGGCAGAAGAAGACCCCTGCAACAGAGGGAGATAAATCCCTCCTGCTGCAGTTCCATCCCTTCTCTGCTGTCAGTTCAGAGTAGATGAGAAAGACGGGTCCTGGCTGCCTTTTATATCCACTTGTCTCTTCCCGCAAGGACCCCCGCCCCAGACCGTGTTCTTTGGCCCTCCCCGGAGCACTGAAGGGTCCCAGCACTGAACGAGAAGCCAGGAGCGCACACTTGCACCAGCCAGCAGCACGGCCTTCAGCACTGGCCCCGACCTGAGAGCCTGGGGGAGAGGGCAGAGTCTGTGGGCCCTGCTCCTGCCTACCGGCTGACCCCTCTGCCCGAGGCCCCACCATGGGGCTAGGCAGCTACAGGGCTGTGGCAGGAGTCTGCCCCACTGCACCTGCCCACTCCCCCTGCCCCATCCCCACTGAGGCCCACAGAGCCCACTCAACCCCCAAACTAGAAACAGAGCAAAAGCAGGTCTGGGATAAACAGTGAGGCAGCCTCTCGCCATCTCGGCCATGGGGGTCTCACTCTGGGGAATGTAGGAAGATTACCCATTTGCTGTCCCCACCCTGTCATTCCCCTATAGCCCAGACTGGCCTACTAGGTTGCTGCTGGGCCTCGGGCCTCTGCAGTGGGTCTCTCGGCTTTGCTTTGAAGATCCCAGGTCCTGGGCCCTCCTCTGCATACTGAGCTTCCATGTGGGCTTGGCCATCTGGCATCAGGCTCTGGGGAAATAACTGTTGGTCACTCAGGATCCCCACACCAAGGGGAGAAGCTACAGCCCACGACAAGATCCCACCCTCTAACCTTGGCTGTGCATTCACTGCCTTTTTTCATCTTGGAGACATTATATGTTCCCACTGATGCCCTCCAGGTCCTCTCTGCTCTCCTGGAGTCCCTAATGCTGCCCATCTTATTCTCACGCAGCCAGTAAGCACCAGAGCAGATATTCAAACCCAGACACTGTGATTCGGAAGCCTGCACTCCTTAGCACCATTCCCTCCCCTGGCTTCCCACAACCATCAAGGATGTGCACTGAATCTCTCAGCATCCCTTCTCAGGCCTCTAGATCCCAGCCTTCTTCATTCCCTCCTGTCTCAGAGGAAGAAGTCCCCCTGCCCAGTACACCATCCATTCATTTATCCAGTAAGTAAGATTTAGCCCAAGTGCTAGGCCACAATGGGGAACACAGTAGGGAGCTCAAAATAAATCAACATGGAAAAATTCCAGGAATAAAATTAATATCTGCATGTTTAGTTTATGATGATGACGATGATGATGATGATGATAATAGTCACCATACAGTATAACATTAGTTTTTGATGTAGTATTCCATGATTCATTGTCTGCATATAATACCCAGGGCTCAATGCAGTATGTGCCCTCCTTAATACTGACCAACAGGGGCGCCTGGGTGGCTCAGTTGGTTGAGCGACTGCTTTCAGCTCAGGTCATGATCCCGGAGACCCAGGATCGAACCCCACATCGGGCTTCCCACTTGTCAGGAAGCCTGTTTCTCCCTCTTTCAGTCCCTCTGCTTGTGTTCCCTCTCTGGCTGTGTTTCTCTCTGTCAAATAAATAAATAAAATCTTAAAAAAAAAAAAAATACTCACCAACAGGCTCACCCATCCCCCCACCCCTTCCCCTCTAAAACCCTCAGTTTGATTCCCAGAGTCCCAGTCTCCCATGGTTCATCTCCTCTTTTGATTCCCCCCTCCATTTTTTCCCTTCCTTCTCCTAATGCCCTCCATGTTATTCCTTATGTTCCACATTAAGTGAAGCCATATGCTAATTATCTTTCTCTGCTTGATTTATTTCACTCAGCATAATCCCCTCCAGTTCCATCCATGTCGATGCAATGATTGGTATCCATCCTTTCTGATGGCTGAGTAATATTCCATTATCTATATGAACCACATCTTCTTTATCCAATCAGTCTGTTGAAGGGCATCTCAGCTCCCTCCACAGTTTGACTACTGTGGACATTGCTGCTACAAACATGGGGTACATGTGTCTAAAAGGAAAACTTATGATCACACAAAAACCTATATGTATATAATGTTCATAGTATCTTTATTTGTAATAGCCAAAAAGTAGGAACAACTCAGGTGTCCTTCAATGGATGAATGATATCACTCATTGTAACACATCCATACCGAGAAATAAATAAAAAAGAATGAACTACTGGCACATGGGACAATGTGGATCAATCTCCAGAGACTTATGTCAAGTGAAAAAAAAAGCCAATCTCGGGTTACACACTATATGATTCCATTTATATAACATTCTTACACCAATAACATTATAGAAATGAAGACAGGTTCCTGGTTGCCAGGAACTAAGAAGGGATGAGGTTGGAAGGGAAGTGGGTGTGGCTATAAAAGGCAACAGGAGGGATCCTTGGGGGGGATAGGAATGTTCTGTGTCTTGACTGTATCAACGTCAATATTGTTATGACATTGTAATAGAGTTTTACAAGATGTTAGCACTGGGAGGAAAAGGGTACAGGGGGGATTATTTCTTATAAGTGCCTGTGCATCTACAATTACCCCCACATAAGTTTAATTTAATTTAAAAAAAAACCTTCAAGAACCAAATTTTAAAAATAAAGTTAATTTTAAAAATATTAAAATAAAATAAATCAATATGGAACATTCCCCAACTGCCCCAGAGAATTTACAGTTGAGTCCTGACACGTTAAAAAAAAAAGGCAGAACATGTTAAGTGACAAAAGAAAGAAGAGCTTACTTCTCACTGAGATATCAAAATAGGTTTCCTAGAAAAATCAGCCTGAGACAGTCGCTCATAGATGAATAGGGCTTAAACAGACATATATGGGCAAATATGGGTATTCCAGGCAGTTGAAGAGGCAAAGGCATAGGGGTGGGAAAGTGTAAAGCAGAGTAAGCTACATATTTGCCTGATGCTCATGGGCCATGAAGAAGAGTAATAGAAAACAAGATCTTGGAAGAAACATCAGACCAAGCAATTCAAAGCTAGGTCTGTAGCCTACTATGTGAACTTAACTCAACACCTCTCCAAAGTTCAGTTTTCTCATTTGGAAAGTAAAAGCAATAACCACTACTACCCAACAAGTAATCTCCCTCCTCTAGTACCTTATTTCCACTCATTGTCCTAGCCAGAGCAATCCTCCTACAATTCAAACATGAGCAAGCTGACTGCATCTTTAAAGTACACAATGAATCTTCCTACTCTTTAAGAAAAATCTAAAGTCCTATGGCACAGCCTACAAAATCGTCTGTGCTCTCACCCTTCCTCACCTCTCCATCCCCACCTGCCAACACGAGTCCTTCCACAGTGGAACTCGGTCATGGTAACACACATGCCAGCCCTCCGAGCCTTCACATGCTCTCATACCACAAACACTTTGCATCTGCTGTCCTTTCCCCTACATAGCTGAGTCCTGAGACCAAGCTTAGACGTCACTTCTCCAAGAAGCTCTCTTCAATCTATAAGGCACCTGCTGTGTCCATATAGATATAGAGAGAGATAGATAGATAGATATAGATATAGATATAGATACACACACACACACACACACACACACACATATATATATATTTTTTTTTTTTTTTTTTTTTTTTTTGCTGTGTCCCCATATTGTCCTCATTTATTTCCCTTTCTCTCTGTCCTTCCTCACTGGGATAGGATTCCAGAGCCTAACTCTGGGCCTGCCACAAAGTGGGAATTAAGGTAATGTACATTTAGGAGGAAGGCAGGCAGGGAGGGAGGGAGACCACAAATGATTATATGATCAAAACGGTTTTATAAAATACAAGGCAAACCCTAAGTATAATAATAATAATATGACTGGTCTCCTCTGAAGACCACGACTTACCATGTCAACACCCAGAATGACACCCAGTAATCATAAACACCTGAAACACTGACTCCAAGACAATGTTGGCTTAGACGGGACTTCCATGTGTCAGATGGAAAGTTCTTGTCACATTCCTCAGCCCTCCCTTTTGTTCCATTGAGCTTCATACTCCTAACCCTCTGGATAGAAGGAAAAAAGGCCTTTGAAGACTCACCAGACCAGTCACTGCTAAATCACCCTGGAAACCATTCTATTGGACCGGTGAACACCCCTGCCAGTTCAGCTCACAAGCAGGGCAGCAGCCCAAACTTCGCATGAAGCAAGACACCACCCCTGCATCCCAATCCCTCCACCATTACAGCCCAGGATCTGTAGGGCTGGTTCTCCCACCAATAGGGCTTGCTGCTCCACAAGAAACAGGGGTCTTGGCTTGCCCCTTACCATATACACTCCTTCTTGGGTCTAGAGATGAGGCTCAAGGGCACAAGCAATGAGACTAGACAACTGTAAGCCTGGAAGAGTGAGTCAAGAACCCATGAGAAGAAGTGACAACAGCATTTGGGGTTTGGGTTTCTCCTCTGGGAACATGGTTTCTCTTGAACTGATGTCCTTCTGAGCAAAGAGGCAATGCTTGGTCTAGAGAGCACTGCAATGCATGGCCAGGTTTTCCTCCTGTCTCCATATCAAGGGAGCTTGGCTTTCAGTTCCGCTTCTGAACTAACTGGCCTCACCCCAGGAATTGCTCTACCTCCAAACCCATGTGTCTAAGCTCAGGCAGTAGCCTGGAACAATGGTCTCTCATGGTGCAGGATCTCCTGGTCCCCCTTCTGAGTAGGAGCTCAATGTAATAATGATTTGCTAAGCACTGTCTATGTGCAAAGCACTTGGGTAGCCCTAAGGGGGACAGGATAGGAGAATAAAAGTCAGTCCCTGGGGAAAAACATAGGAGGTTGGCCACACAAGGCCCCCTCTAGCATCTAGCCCTGGTGCCAGAGCAACCAGAGATGGGGCTCTTTCTACCAGCCTAGAAGCCTGAGGGTGGGGGCGGGGAGAGAGAAAGACAGAAAGAGAGGCCAGGTCAGGGATGGCATTGATGTGTGTATGGCCTTACCATTCGCGCCATTGGCGCCAATGTAAACCCTCAGGGTCTCTAGGCAGGGTTCTGCTCCTGTTCTTGGATCAGCATTGATTAAATAGCCCAGCCAGCTTGGTCAGAGGGGGAGGTGTCCCTAGTACACACATGTCCCTCCCTTTATCCTCCCCCCTACACACACACACACACACACACACACACACACACACAGACATGTGCCAGAGAGACAATAAATCTGCTCGGAAACCATGAACAGACCTCTTGTTGCAAGAAAGGTGGTCAAGGGCTGGGCTGGGCTACACAGCCTCAGCCCCTCCCATCTGCTAACCAGAAGCCTAGAAACAGAGAAAAAGGTTACAGGGAGGGGGGAGGCCAGTGACTGTTGCTTAGCAACCAGGTCCCTTGTGCCAAACAGTGTGCCCCTTGCATGCTAGCACCATTCCCCCTTCCTGCTGACAGGGTTGTACTGGAAGGACTGATATTAGCATTTGTGGAAATGTTTCTGAGCCCTCTGGATTACAGCTCATCTCTGTGTGGGTTGGCCTTCCCAGCAGTCTGGGGCTGTCATTGTGCTTGAATTGGGATGATAATGAGGGATCTTTGCCATTTCTCTCTTCAGGGCTACACCTGTCACCCCAGTGCTGGGGAAATGGGGGCCTCCCCACCCAGCTTTCCTGGGGGCCAGTGACTATAGCCCTCAGTGCTATCTTGCTTCAAAGCACAAGGTGGCTGAGCTGACCCAGGGTGGGCTGAACACAGCTGAGAACCCCATTTCTTCAGGGAGGCAGAACAGGGACCAGGGAAGAAAAAGGTTCGTGTGGTTCCCCCTCCTCCAAATGCTTCTCACAGATCCCTCGGAACAATTAAGAATATGGGCTTTCGAAGTCAGGCTTTCATCTAACCTCAGTTCTGCCACTTCCCTTACATAGCTTCACGTGTAAAATGAGGATAATAGTATCCACATCATAGGACTGATGCTGGAAACGAATGAGATATTGAATATAAAGCTCCTAGCCCGGTATCTGGCATGGAATCTAGTCAGTAAATATTGGCTGCTATCATTATTATTACTGTTGAACCTCATCCACACAGGATTTATTTTTGCCCTCTACTTCCCTCAGACACTCAGTCAACTCTGAGCTTAGGGTAATCACACAGAGTAGCCCACACTTCTAATACAATGAAGACACAAAGGTCAGCTAAGAATCATAGAAGCAGGAGGAGAGAACTGTGGCTGGAGCTGAGAATCCCCTGGCGAGGCTCTGAGATCCCCTAAAACAAATACTCTTCAGCCTACAAATATGCATACTTACTGCGTGTCCAGAACTAGTTTGGGCATGGAGAATGAATAAGTCACGAGCTAGGAGACTGCAGGCTGAGAGAAGATGCAGGAACAGACACAAATAACTGGTATTTGTGAAAAGTGAAATAACAAGGGCATAAACGCACAGGTATAGGAAGACAAAGAAAGAGCTGATTCCTTTGCCCGGAGGACAGAGAAAAAGCTTCACAGGAGAGGAGACATTGGGACTGTGTTTAAGAAAAGAGAACAGCAATCACACAGCGGGGCATTCCATATATCCTACAGGTGATGTCAGTGAAAACGCCAGAGTAAAGACCTCCAAAAATTCTGTTCTCCATAAAAGCAAGGAGAAAACTGACAGAAATTTATCGGAATCAACTTTTTAAAAAAGTCTGGAAATTAACCAAAGGCTTACCGCAATATGGAAAGTGTTTATTCAAGGAAAATGACACAATCTCGGTAAGAACAGTGAGCTCTGTGGCATTAATTTGTTGTAATTCCATCACGCTCTCTCTTAGAAACCAACATCCCACAATCACTCGGAAAACCAGCAGCCTAACCGCCACAGGGTTGGAGTTCCTTCAGAACCTCAGCTCCAGAGAGCTGCCATTATGTGAACTGACTGGAAGATCCCTTTTGTGAGACTCTCCTACTGTGACTGGACTGTGAGCTTGCCCAGTACGAACAGCTTTTTCTCTAAGGAGTTTTGTTGAATACAATCAAGGACAGTTGTTGGCCTTTATGGCTGCCTAAGGCAATGGATAACAGTTGGGGCAATCAGCTAATCAAAAACCTTAAAATAAAAACCTGGGGAATGAGGTGTCCCTAGGGGCTTTGAAAGGCTCTGAAATATTCCAGAGACTCTAAAAAGCAGGCACATGTATAGGAATGCGAACATACACAGGGCTGTGTCCATACTGAGAAGAGACTTCAGGAAGGTCCTAAGCTCTTATCTCTGGCTAACCTTGATGCTCTGAAAAAGCAGGAAGTGAAAGCTAGGGAAGAGTTGTAAACTTCCTGGCTGCGTGTTGAAGACATGCCCCAACATGTCCAGACAGCCCCTCCGGCAAAGACTGAAAGACTTATTGGTTCTAAGCATCGAAGGCAAATCTCTGTCCCATCTTTTGCTGACCACTAAGCTGAGCAGAGACTTCAGTGGCCACACATGACAAAGAATATAGACATTACAGAACTCATTCAGAAAAGTCACTAAACAAACGAACAACAACAACAATAAATACTAGGGAATGGGGAGAATCTGATTTCCAGAGTCAATGTATTATATTACATAAAACCCAGTTTTCAATAAGAAATTGTGAGGCACACAAAATAAGAAAGTATGGCCCATGTATGGGGGGGGCGGGCAGGGAGGAATCAATAAAGGGTTCTGGTTCAAGATGATGACACACAAGGCTCCTGAATTCAATTCTTTCCACGAACACATCAAATCTACAGTTACACACAGAGCAATTCTCTCTGAAAGAAATCCAGAAACTAGCAGAGTTACTCCTCCAATAGGGCAAATGAGGAAATATCCACATCAAAACTGGCAGGAATGCCTGAGACATACTCTTGCCATAAAGTCCACCCATGGCACAGCAACATGTAATCAGGAGAGAACTCACAATTCTCAAATTCTTCATGACGAGGGAAGTGTTTAGACCCCACATCTTGCACTCCAACTTTTCAAACTTCCACCTGAATGACAGTCTCCCAAAATGCCTAGTTCTGAAGGTGAATGGAGCTTGCATGCTCTGACTGCTATAAGGTCTGAGCACCTGATTCATCTTATAACTCATATAAGTTATACCATGGGGACTATAGTTTATAACACTGCAATGTATAATTAAAATTCGCTAGGAGTATATAACTTAAATGTTCTCACCAAAAAGGAAGTAAATGAATATGTGGGCTAATAGATGTGTTAATGAACTAGATGAGAAAAACCCTTTCACAATGCACATAGACATCAAATCATTAAGATGTACACTTTAATTTTACACAATTCTATCAATCATAATTCTACCAATCATAAACCCCCATAAAGCTGGGGGGGAAGAGTGTGTCTTAGAGTAAACTGGCACTGGCCTCTTTCTGGCCATCCTTCTCTACTTTACTACCTAAGAAGGCTCTGTTGTCTTTCTCTATTCCTCCCATTCTAGGTGAGCTACTCTGAGAACCCTGGCCATTTCCCCGGTTGGAAGAGAATACCCACCTCAAGGATAAGGCAGCAGGGGCCTCTAGTGTAAACTTTAAGGAGGCACTCACTGGCAAATGGAGTGTCAGTACTTGAATACCCTAAGAAGAGTGAGGCCTTCTTAAATTTTGTGCCATAGGGGACACTATATAAAACCAACTGAAGCATGACCCCTCTGCATGAAGGCCCCAGGATCTCTAATTTTTTTTCAAGATTTTATTTATTTAGTTGACAGAGAGAACTACAGCTAGAGAGGGAACACAAGCATGGGGAGTGAGAGAGGGAGAAGCAGGCTTCCCACTGAGCAGGGAGCCCGATGCGGGGCTCAATCCCGGGACTCTGGAATCATGAACTGAGCCAAAGGCAGACGCTTAACGACTGAGCCACGCAGGTGCCCCTGGGATCTCTATTTTTACCATGGTGATTCATATGTAGCCTCACCCTAGTCCTGACCCTGCTCCCTCACTTTCTTCCCCCTGACAACTCCCTGACTCCTAGGACCATGTCTACGGATAAGCCTCGACTCATGAACCTTGAAATTTTGCTCTCTCCTCCTTCAGTCACTATTCTCAAAAACAAGAAGGGCCTTTCTCAGCTGCCCTTTGGACAGGTCACATTGTTGTAGTTCTCCTATCCAAATGGAAACACCTGAATTCAAGTTTCCCAGAATTCTCAGACTCATAAATTTTGTTGAAAAAGTCTATCATTTATGCCGCAGGAAGTTGGAGGCCATCCAAACCCACGTCTCCCGCTGTTTGGTCTGGGGTTTTCTTCCATTCCTACCACACATACACATCCCACAAGTCACGTATATACACAGAACATGCAGGCTCAGAGAGAAGACATTCCACCTATGGACCACTGCTCTAGCCAGTGCCCATGGAGTTCCAGCTTGCTCCTGATGCTCCCTTCCCATCTACCAGTAGATGACAGCTTCAGCCCTTCTTTGTGGATGTAAGCCTGCCCATGATCTTCCCTTTCTGACTGCATGCCCTACAGATTTCAGACATGTTTGGATAACCCCCATAATCATTCACTCCTTCTCTCCCAGAGAAGAGAAGGGGGGTTTGGTGCTCTCAGTGGAGGTTGTAAAAGCATGCATGAGATGAGACGCAGGACTGAGTTTCTGAACAGCTCTGTACATCCCCTCAGTGCCATCCCATTCCCCTCTTTAGCTTCATCTCTACCAAGAACACATCTCTCGCTCTCAGACTCTATCTGTTCCATAGTCCATCTGTATATACAATATCCCCAGGTCCCCTCAAACAAGTTCTAGCCCCTCCCAGTGGGGTTTGGACCATCCCACTGGGGTTAATTCAAGTCACCAGACCCTCTAATGCCTTCTCACAGCCTAAGAGGCTCAACCATTTACCTCCTTCCATCCAGCCCTCTGGAGAGTGGTTTTCTCAGTGAAGAAATTAATGATTCCTAAGTCTAATAAAATAAGCTTTAATGAGTGAAAATTGGAAAATGCGAGGTCTAGTTAACTTATTCCAGACCATTACTGTGTCTTAATAAGCAGTGAAGAAACCCTAACTGTCTGTTACCATTTTGCTTGCTTAGAATACAAAGAAATGGATAAAAGAGTATTTAGAAGGAAAAGAATAGCTATGTGGTCTCATATGGTAATCAGTTGCTTATTCATTAGCATACTGCTTTCTGAGTATTCTCTTCTGTCTTATTCTGACCAAAATCTAAAATAGGGGTATAAGCAAGTGTGGAAGGCAGCTTCCTCAGAAGGGTCCTGAAGGGCCTAGAGATGGCCCCAACTCCATTTCCTTTCCCTTTCCCTCTCTCTCCCCAGCAAGACCCCACTGGCAAGAAATTTGACTCTTCCTTGGCAAATAGAAATCTTGAATATCTTGGGGCCATCTTTGCTCCCAACTCCTGACTTTCCACCCAGTCAATCAAATTGGACACCTCTCAAATCTACCCCTTCTTCCAGGACCCTAAACATCCACCAGAATCTTCCCCCATAATAGCTGCCCAAATGATCTCCTGTTTCTAGTCTATTCCATTCTGATCAATATGTATACCTTCACTCCTTTTGAGCAAATCCAGATGTTCAACTATCAATATGGAAGGATAAAATAAGTGAAAATGGACACTCTTTTGTACCCTGCTGCCAAAGTAACATTTTCTGGAGCAAAAATATTTTAAAATCTTCCATAGCTCACCACAGTTCCCATGATAAAAGCATTGATTCATTTGCTCATTCATTCATTCAACAAGTGTTTTGTAGATTCCTACCAAATGCTAGGCACGTTCCTAGACACATCAATGAATAAGTCAGGCACAGCCCCTGCCCTCAAGGAGCTCATAGGCTTGTTCTAGCAAAGCCAACAATTAGAATGCAATCTTTGGTGGGGTTAGAATAGGGTATAACGGGTTTACTCTCTTGCACCCAGGGTATGCTTAGCATGGTACAGGTTTTTTCCCCCAAGTTTACCCAACATACTTTTCTAGCCTCATTGTTTTTCCTCCCTTCTAACTTCCCTCCCATAAGCCTGGTTATTTTCAGAATATCCCCAGAACAAACCACTGCACCTTTGTTCATGCTGCTCCCCATCCCTGAAATGTCCTTCCTCCTTTAACTAAAGTATTTTAGCCCATTAGTCAGCCAATATGCATTCACTGAGAATACACTATGTGCCAGGCACTGTGCAAATACTGAAGATAACAATGCTGAGCAAAACCAGACACAGTTTCTGTCCTAAAGAGCTTACCATTTAGTGGGAGGAGACACACATGAATCAAAGGACCACATAATGTGCACACTTATAGCTCTGAGAAAAGTATTATGAGAGAGACATACAAGGTGCTAACGAAAGCATGTAACAAAGATATGACTGAGTCTGAAGACTCAGGAAAAGATGTCTCCAAGGAAGAGATGATTCAGATGGGATCTGGGAGAGGTGACAACGCTCCAGGCAAAGACAACTGACAAATTCCCTGTCACAGGAGAGAGGCTGCTGACACCAAGGGACTAAAAGAAGTGGAAGCCAAACAGCAGAAAGGAGATGATGTGAGGGCAAGCTGGAGCAGTGGGTAGATCAGAATAAGCAGAACCTTTGGAGCTAAGGAAAAAGTCGGTCTTCATCCCCAGAACTGTAACAACCATTTTTAAAGATTTTATTTATATATTTGAGAAAAAGAGAAAGAGAGAGCACGAGTGGGGTGAGGGAGAAATAGAGGGAGAGGGAGAAGCAGACTCCCCACTGAGCAGGGAGCCCAATGCAGGGCTGATCCCAAAACCCAGAGATCATGACCTGAGCCAAAGGTAGACACCATGAGCCACAACAGGCACCCCGTGACAACCATTTTTAAAAAGCTACCCATAATGGTGACATAATCAGCTTGTCACCATCCTTAAGACCCAAGTTAAATGTCCCTCTAATTCCAACAGCTCCCACACTAGTAGCTCATGAATCACACGAATATGGGACATGGTTGAGGGCTAATTGGTGGTAAGACCTCAAGACCAGGGACATTGTCTCTTCATCTTTGTCCTTTCAGCTGCACACAGTATCTGGCACCTGGTAAGTGCTCAGTAAAGGTTTGTTGAAGCAATCAACATGTGCCAGCCTGTTCTATTACCTCTCCGCCACCATCACCAGTCCACCAGTCAGAAAGTTCTCCCCATCGAACCCCACTCCCCACTCCCATCTTAGTTCAGACTCCTATTGTCTGTTGCTTTCTAAACAATCACCCTATCTTGCTTTTCAACCCCACACAACCCATCCTCCATGTGGCTACCAGGGTTCCTCCCTAAACAGAGGTCAAACCAGGCCTCTCTGCTCCTTATATAAACCTTCACTGACTCCCCATTCCCATCAAGGTCAAATTCAAATTCTTCAGTCTAATTATCCAATGTATATCATGATCTAATGTCAGACTAACCTCTTCAGCCTCATGTTGCATTGCATCCTTTCTCCTCCTGTACCCTATATTCCAACTACAAAGTCCAAGAATATTCCTCAAGTAGACCTCCACTCTCCCTCCCACTCTTCACTTAGAGTATGCTCTCAACCTGAATGTCCTTCACTCAGTTTTTTTCTTAATTTTGTATTTGTTTATTTGGGAGAGAGAGAGAGACAGAGAGCAGAGCGAGCGAGAACATGAGTAGTGGGGAGAGACAGAAGGAAAGCGAGAAGCAGACTCCCCACTGAGCAGGGAGCCCAATGTGGGGCTCAATCCCAGGACCCTGGGATAAAGTCCTGAGCTGAAGGCAGACGCTTAGCCAACTGAGCCAGCCAGGTGCCCCTTCACTCAGTTTTTATAAGGAGAAAATTGCAGGTGCTTCAAGATACAGCTCAACTGCCAACCCATCATCCCCCAAACCCAGAATTAGTGGCTTCTTTTTGTATAGGTGGACCTTGGAGTCTAGGTGACAGCAATAAAGCAAGTATCACAATGAAGTGAGTCAAAAGAATTTTGGGGGGGCACCTGGGTGGCTCAGTTGGTTGGGCAACTGCTTTTGGCTCAGGTCATGATCCTGGAGACCCGGGATCGAGCCCCACATCGGGCTTCCCACTCGGCAGGAGGCCTGCTTCTCCCTCTTTCAGTCCCTCTGCTTGTGTTCCCTCTCTAGCTATTTCTCTCTGTCAAATAAATAAATAAAATCTTAAAAAAAAAAAAAGAATTCTTTGGTTTCCCAGTGCATATAAAAGTCATGTTCAAAAAAATTTTTTCTTAAAGTCATGTTCACACTATACTGTAGTTCATTAAGTGTGCAATAATAGCTTTATGCCTAAAAAAACAATGCACATACCTTATTAGAAAATATTGCTAAAAAAAAGCTATCAACTGAGCTTTCAGCAAGTTGTAATCATTGGTCACAGATCACCCTAACAAATATAATAATAACAAAAAAAGTTTGAAATATGGCAAGAATTACCAAAATGTGACACCGAAACACTAAGTGAGCAGGTTGGAAAATGGCCTCATAGACTTGCACGAAATGGGGCTGCCACAAATCTTTAATTTGTAAAAAAAAAAAAAAAGAAAAAGAAAAGAAAAACACAATATCTGTAAATCATAATACAGCAAAGTGCAATAAAACAAAGTATGCTGGCATAGGCAGAGTTATTCCTAGCACTTTACCCAGTAAATAGCATGTCATAGTCCTCAAATTTAAAAAAAAAAAAAAATTAGCCTCCTTCTGTCCTGGCCTGTACTTCCCCCGCATCAACCACCATGGCAGCCATAAAAAAGTGAGAAGGACAGAAAAAGTGGTTCTCTCCACCCCACGCAGGAGCACACATCCCCAAGAGGCTGGGGAAACAAGGCTTTCCTTGTTCAAATATTCAGACGAAAAATTATCCAAGTTGTATTCTAAGAAATGATTTCTAAGCCTATGAAGATCCACCCATTGTTTCTGGATGATTTCTCAAGCTCAGGCATAAAATATGAAATTTATAATTTACATACTATAAGTAAAATATCCCCCCCTCAAATTGCTTTTTTTAAGCAACCACTTTTTTTAAAAACCTTGTTTGAAAGCCATTTACTCAAACTTCTATCTGAAGACTTACGCTTGTGGAATACTCAGCCAGATCTGGACTTGTGAGAAGAAGTCCCCACACGGTGAGTCAGTGGTGTCACTACTGGACACAAAGGGCATTTTTCATCTGCTTTTATTGAGACAAAAAGGAGTAGCGAAAACCATCAATCATGGGGTTGATTAAAAATAACTTCTCAAACATCTGCTCTAGTTCAGCAATAGTCATCTGACACTTTAAATCAATGTTTAACGACTAATCAGACTGTAAAACCTTCATGACTCAGAGAAAATAAGTCGCTCTCTCCATGTGCAACCGCTTAGACACCCACTTTGTCACCCACTGGTCTTTCCTTTCTTCGATTGGCCTTCATCAATCATCCGAAGCCCATTCCTGTCTGACTGCACGCCGTGCACACAGAGCTCGGTCTTCAGTCCAGCTCTGACATGACACATGCAGAACCCGAAGACTGCAGCATGACCTCAGAAATCCATCATACAGTAAATACAATATAAGCAAAGTGAAAATCTTCTTCATTTTCATATTGGCTTGTGAAGTGTATTCCCTCTTCATGACCATCTGGAATTTCTATCTCCATTTGATTAAGTGACCACATGTAGAGAGCAGAGGAGCTAAATGGTCTGCCCAAGTTCACACTGCTGGACCAAGAAGAAAATTTTGTCTTCTGATTTTGCATCCAGAGCTCTCTTGCCGTCTCCAGGGCTTCCCTGCCCCCCACAGATGGAGAAAGGCTGGTGACAGACTCACAAGGTCAAGGGTCCCTTGGAGAGAGAAGCAAGCCTAACACTGGAGCTGATGAGGTGGAGGGGGCTGGGGAGAGGTTTGAGGACCATGTCAGCTTGGACGGGGGGAGAAGGATGGAAGCAGTTGACAAACCCAGCATCAGCCCAGGAAGGTTCTGCAGTAAAGGCGATTTTTGGAAAGCCTTTAAATTATGGGAGAACTGACTTGCTATGTGGCAAGATGAGGAAAGGGGAATGAAACTCCAGGGTCTTGCCTTTCTGTTCTGGTTTACATTTAATTTTAAAAGATACATGCAAGGTAGAGAACCCCAAATGCCCCTTCAGCTTCTCTCTTTTCCTGCCAGAACAGGGGTAAGGTTCCTAGGGCCTGGGCTGCATTGGGAATGCCTGGAATTAACAGTGCGCTCTGCCAGTCTCGTCTCTGTCCTCTGCCAGCCTGTGAACCAGGGTTACAAAGCAGCTGTCACAGCAACTTGACTAATCAAATTAGAGCCCACTGAATGCCTTATTGACCTGAAACTCACTCCAGTGAGCAGGCCCACTTAAGAGGTGACTATGTTCATGGCTGTTAGTTAACAGATTAAATAAAACAGACCCAGACAATGATGGGCAAGAGAAAAAAGTCTGCTCCCATAAACAAAGTGTGAGGAGCACAGCTGCTGGAGTGTGTGCCCTGTAGATGTGTCTCGTGCAAGGGGGTGAATCATGGCTCCCCTTTACCCAAATATATATGTTGAAGTCTTAACTCAGATTGTGACCTTATTTAGAGATAGGGTCTTTACAGAGGTAATCAAGTTAAAAGGTCATTAAGATGGGCCCTAGTCCAATACGACTGGTGTCCTTAAAAATGGGGGAAATATGGACAGAGACACAGAGGGAAGATGATACAAAGAGACACAGACAGAAGATGGCCATCTGCAAGCCAAGGAAATAGGACCGGGACAGATCCTGCCCTCACAGCCCTCGGTAGGAACCAGTCCAGCCAACACCTTGATTTTTGGATTTCCAGCCTTTAGAACAGAGACAGTACATTTCTGCTCTTTAAGCCACCCTGTTTCCGGTACTCTGTTATAGCAGCTCTGGCCAAATAATACATCTGCAGACATCTGAAAGGCAGGAAGACCCCTGAGTGAGAAGGACATTTCATGAGAGCACCAGCTCTGGACTCAAACAGACCTGGGCTGGGCCCCTGACTTTGTGTTACCCACTGTGTGTCCTTAAACAAGCCACTTAACCTCTCTGTGCCTTGATTCCTCATCCATAAAATAGGGATCAATTATATCTTCCTCAAAGGAGCGGTTTTAGGATTAAATGTGAAAACACGGTCTTCGGCTTATACAGACCCAGGTTGCACATGGCCCATCAGCAATTAGGCACAGTCGCCCATGTAAATCCTGACCACCCAGCAAATACTAATGGGAACCATCACGGGTCACTTATGTAAAATAACTGAAAAGTGCACATGACCCTGATTATTACCACACCCCCTATGGGATTCTGCGAACACTACAACGAACGCTTCCCGTCTCGGTTCCTTCTGCCCCACTGAATTTATTGTGCACTTGCTCTTTCTCTCTGTCCCTCTAAAGACTTCAGCTTTCTGCTCGTGAGTCCCCCTCTTTGATTCCTCCTGCCAGACGTGGAAGAGAAGGGGAGTCTGCTCAGCAACCGCCAAGGCCTCTCTCCCTCATCACCTCCCGCTCATGCTCATTTCTGGAGGCAGACATATAGTCTACGAAAAATTTTTTGTTGTTGTTGTTGCCTGCTTTAAAAAACAAAACAAAACAAACAAATAAAAAACTTTGTTACTTAAATCCTCTTACCTCCACCCAAAGATAACCATCATTGTAATAAAACTGAATGAAAAGCCACTTCCGATAGTAGTAGTAGTAGTAGTAGTAGTAGTAGTAGTAGTAATAACAATAACCTCATATAATAAAGCCCTGTTTGTCCAGAATAGTTGGCAAATTGACTGTTTGGATTAACTGCCTATTCTACTTAAAAGCTGCCCAAAGATGAAGACCAATTTTCAAGGAACTAGAACAGAAATCCCATATGGTAACTCCAAGTACACTGGGATGGTTTCATCTTCGCCATCCCAGAAACCTTGCAGAATTAGGCAATGTTTCAGGGACCCTGCCAGGGCTTCAGTTAGTGCTGAGGACTCTTGAGAACAAGAACTGAATCAGGTAATTCATGTCTCTAGGTGGTATAAGTTCCAAACAGGTTTTTAAACCTATACATAAATACAAATATCCACACACAGTCTAGGGAAGAAGTCCCCCTGGGACCCAAAATCAACCCTTTCCCATGTTAGCGACCTCACAGGTTACTTACAAGGACACTCCAAGTCACATGGCAAAGGTGCCCCTTTCTATATCATACATTGTGTGGGGCTGACATCAAACCACTCCATGATTATTCATTAAGCTTACTCTGCCCAGCTCCATATCAAGAAAGGTGCTAGACACCATTCGTGCCCTCAGAGGAGTACCAGTTGAGCTGAGGAACTGCCTACAAAACTAAACTCTAAATTGTGTGTGTTGAGCTGGAAGCACTGAACACTAGAGTCCACAGGTCAATGATCACTGTGCTGTCAGGCCCTGTGCCATGTGTTTGACTACAGATTAGCTCATTCAATCTTCTTAGCGAGCCCATGAGCTCAGTCACATTATTATCCCCACTTTACAAATGAAGATTCTGAGTCAGAGAGAATAAACAGCTTGTGCCAGTCAAAGAGCTAAAGAAATGCACACTTGGGTAAAGCCAGGTTAGCGCCACCCTCCAACCATGCCCCTTCTGCCCTTCCTTCCTCCCGAGTCCAGCTGGACCAGCTGGCCCCCAAGCAGATATGCCAAAGGACCAGAATGAAGTCCCTTTCAATCTTCCTTTCCTTGCCTTTTATCCCCATGTACTCACCCAAAGTTCCTGCTAATCTTCCCCAAGGTAAGAGCAAACAAAAAACCCAGAAAAACTAAGGCTAGCAGCTTTTTCTCAGGAGCCCCTTTCTTCTACTCTAAAGCAAACTCCAAGGCAAAATATACTTCAGTGCAAGTTTAAAAAGGTGTTTACTATCTTTGCTTCATGGAAGAGTAATATTGCTTTCTTAATGAGACTGAGTTTGCCTTTATGAAAAGAAAACTGTCATATAGGTCTCCTTCTCCTAAAACAGAACCAATCTTTCCCTCTTACTGCTTTGCTGCCAGAAATTACTAAGAGACAAACAAAAGCCAGAAAATTAAGATTCTATGGAGTTCTCGGGGTCCCTGAGTGGAATCATCATAGGTTGATTAAGTGAATGTGAAGCAACCAGGCCTGGGAGGTAAAGGGAAACAGAAAAAGAATCAGAAGTATGAAGCACCTGGGTGATTCAGTCGACTGAATGTCTGCCTTCAGCTCAGGTCACCATCCCAGGGTCCTGGGACTGAGCCCCATGTCAGGCTCTCCGCTCAGTGAGGAGTCTACTTCTCTCTCTGTCTGCTGCTCTGCATGTTTGTACTCTCTCTGTCAAATAAATAAGACCATTAAACAGAGACTTTGGACACAGAAACAAACTGAGGGACTTGGAGGGATGGGGGTGGAGGGATGGGAAAGCCTGGTGGTGGGTACTGGGGGCACCTATTGCGTGGAGCACTGGTTGTGGGGAATGGGGAATGAATCTTGGAACACTGGAAAAAAAATTTAACAATAAAAAAATAAAATAAAATAAAAACCATTAAAAAAAAAAAAAGGGAGGGGCGTCTGGGTGGCTCAGTTGGTTAAGCGACTGCCTTCAGCTCAGGTCATAATCCCGGAGACCTGGGATCGAGTCCCACATCGGGCTCCCTGCTCGGCGGGAAGTCTGCTTCTCCCTCTCTCAGTCCCTCTGCTTGTGTTCCCTCTCTGGCTGTGTTTCTCTCTGTCAAATAAATAAATTAAAAAAAAAAAAAGGGAATATTGCCACATGCATGTACTACAGCACTACCCAGCTAGGTGGACAAGGCGGCTGGCATTTTTCTAAAAAAAAACAGGATGCTGATACAGGGCTGTAGGGGATGTCAGCTCCCCATGAGGCCACTAGAAGTCCCACTCTGCTAAAAACCAGAATGCCCAATGGGTTAACTAGTATCCTTGCTAATAACTGCTTTCAGAAAGTCAAAGAAGCAAACAGGGGAACGTTTTATCCAAAACATCTATTAGAGAACAATTGTGGATTTCACAACAGGCAAGGAAGAAATGATGTGGCTGAGACACAGTCCCTGGCTTTAGGAAAGCATATTTCAAGGACCAGAGAAGCATATTTCATGGCCGTAGACTTTAAAAGAAAGACATCATTCTATGAATGCAAGTGGGGGGGAGGGAAGTTCAAAACTGAAAATCTGACAATACAATGATATAAAAAATATGCTGCTATCGTACAAAAACAGCAGTGTGGCTGCAAAACCAGAGATGAGTTCCACAAAACAACAACGAAAACAGCAAAAAACAAACGGGTCCATCACATTGCAAAAATAACAGAATGGCCTGGACAGAGGAAAATCGTGTCAGGAAGATCAAAATCCAGAATTCGCTTTCGTTTATGAAAAACAGTATTTCAAGGAATTTGGGCAGGGGGTGGCAAGGAGGGAGTGGAGTTAGTGAAAGAAAAGGAGCAGAAAGAGCTCAGCTCTGCTGGGAGCCAACAGGGTGAGGTTAAAAACCAACAGAAAGCAAGCCCAACTCCAACACCATTGGGATTCCATATCCCCTAGCAAGGAGGATTCTCTTTGGCTTAGAAAGGATAGAATAAAAACATAGTCAGGAGGAAAATGAAGCCTGAGGTGGGTGAAAAGACAGAAAAAGAAAAACTGGGCTTGAAATGAGCCCACAGTTCTGGCCTCAGATGAATTCTACCCTCACAGGACTTAAAAGAAACTGCACATGTAATCACAAGCCCGTGCTATTGGCCAGAATGAGCAGGTGCCCCAACTTTGAAAAAGGGGGCAAAAGATCTTACTGGTCCTTCAGACCTATGCAATCAAAGTTAATTTTACAAAAGATCCTAGGACACATTACTAAATAGGTAGTTGGGCAACAAAAAGTCCCCCCCCCTTTTTTTAGTTTTAAGTAATAATAATGTAGATACAGATATGGCAATCTATCTAGACTCTGAATTTAGGAACAGAGCTTGGTATTTAAATGCAATGAAATTGATAACAGGGTCCATCTGACATACTTAATGTTATGCAAAAATTTTTTATCCTACTGCATGTTCATCAAGCATAAATGGAGCCCTTCATGCAAATAAAACAATTACTCTTCTTTTAAAGCGGTATTTCTGGGGTGCCTGGGTGGCTCAGTTGGTTGGACTGCCTTCGGCTCAGGTCATGATCCTGGAGACCCAGGATCGAGCCCCGCATCGGGCTCCCTGCTCAGCGGGAAGCCTGCTTCTCCCTCTCTCACTCCCCCTGCTTGTGTTCCTGCTCTGGCTGTGTTTCTCTCTCTGTCAAGTAAATAAATAAAATCTTTAAATAAATAAATAAATAGATGATAGATAGATAGATAGATAGATAGATAGATAGATAGATAGATAGATAAAGCGGTATTTCTAAAGTCAGAGGAATGGGAACGGGAGACAGAAGTCAGGTAGTGACTGCTCCACACCCCATACCACTCCCCACAGATAGACCTTATTAAGGGGGCTGCCTGCCCTTAAACCAAGCCAGTCTGACTCTAGCCAATAGCCAGTCCTTGGACCCACCAGCTGGAGCTGGGCCACCATGTCTACTGGGTTCTCTGTGGAAAAAAACAAACAGGGGCGCCTGAGTGGCTCAGTTGGTTAAGCGGCTGCCTTCGGCTCAGGTCATGATCCTGGAGACCAGGGATCGAACCCCACATCGGGCTTCCTGCTTGGTGGGAAGCCTGCTTCTCCCTCTCTCAGTCCCTCTGCTTGTGTTCCCTCTCTGGCTGTGTTTCTCTCTGTCAAATAAATAAATAAAATCTTTAAAAAAAAAAAAGAAACAAACAAAAACAGGAAAACCTGGCTTTAAGAGGGCAGAGGACATCCTCTGATGAAACAATCAGCAAGAGGAAAGTCTTTGCTGGGCACCTTTAGGCAGACAGGACTCAAAGGGAAAGTGGTGGCGTGAGTCAGCTGTCAAGTGTTGTCAGTTCGATGTTTGTTAGCTCACACCCAGTGTTCAGGGAACAGGAGTAGAGTGGAACAGGATGAGCCTGCAGGGAGAAGTATGGTTGGGAAGACAGGGAGGGAGGCAGGCAGCTGGAGGACACTCCTGCCAGCAGAGAGGGGGAATGATGAGAACTGAAAGAAGGAGGCAAACAGACAAAGCTTCAAAGGAAACAAAATTCAGACTTTACACAGGAATGAGCCCTGCGTTTGAAATGATAAGCTGTCTGGCATTTGCTTCAACATCCAATGTTTGTGGGAGCAAGAAGGATGGAGAGGGGATACAGATGATTACAGCTCTTATATTGCCTGTATGGTCATAGTTGTTGCAGACGGGGGATGGGTGTCTAGGGTTTCACCATACTAGTTTTTAGTTTTATATATACTTCCCCCCACCCTTTCTTTTGAAGTTACTAAAGCTTTCCTATTTACTTGCAGTTAGAAAGAAACAAAATCCTTATGATGAAGTATACAAAACGAGAGTACCTTGTTACTTCTCTAGCCTCCTCCCTTCCTCCTCCTCTCTCCCTCACTCTGCTCTTACTTGAGATTACCAGGCACATTACTAGCCCTCCCCCCCCCCTCCGCCCAGGGCTTTGCAAGGGTAGTCTCTCTGCTCAGAATTATCTACACCCAGGTAGCCACATAGTTTGCTCACTGTCTCAAGAAAATGCACTCTGATTATCCTATTTAGAATGACAACCACCTCTCCTCTCTGGAGCTCTTGTGGAGTTCACATTTACCACTGCATTTATTTTTCCCACAGTGAAGCTTAAAATCTTCAAACATACTATCTAATCTACTTACATTATGTTTATTACCTATCTTTGTTACTAGAACTTAAATCACCAGTGGGACAGGATTTTTGTTCTGGGGTGGGGGTGTGGAGGGGTTGTTCAATGACTAGGGCAAGGCTCGGCACCCAATAAACGTAGTGGGATGAATGCAGGAAGGTTGAGAACTACCCCTGTCTGAGACAAGGCAGGGGTAGGTGTCTGTGGTCTCGGTACCAATTTTCTCTGACTCCAGTCTTTCACACTAAACAAGAAATCTAGGGCACCTGATTTCTGAGGAGGAGTGCAGAACTTTTACCTAGCTTGTCAGAATTACTGCCCTCCTCCCAACCTCTAGGCAGAGATTTCATAACTTGGTTTTGAGGCATCTAAGGCTGTCCCCAGTTATGTCATGTGACATCCCCAAATCCTTAAACCAAACCCCTCATGACAAAGGGAGGAATTCTGTCTAAACCACATAAAAGAAAAACTCAAAATGGGTTTGTCACTTTTAGGAAATGTTAGGCTTTAGGACAATGCATATTTTTAGAAGGAAGCCATCACAAAACAAATGTTCAAAATCAAGTCTATGAATAGGAAGAATGTGGGCATCAAAACCCAATTTTAAAAGACAACTTTGTGAAAAGACATTTGTGTGAGGCAATTTCCAATAGCTTTACCCCTTTCTGCACTTATAATTACATCCCTTCTTGAAGAAGTTACTCCTATAAACAGCTTCATCTATCCATGCTACAAACTAACTGTGAAACTTGGGCAAACTTCTTTTGAGCCAGTTTTCTTAGAACAAAACTATCCTGTGTGTTTCTGTGGGTGTGTGTATACACATACCACTCAGAACTTTCAGATGATAGACAAAATCTTGAGAAATCAAAAAAACACAGTAGAACAAAACTCCACAAAAGGCCAGAAATCATTGCCATGATAGCATAAGTATCTGCAAGCATGAGAAGCAGACTATCCACTTTTTCTTTAATGTTATTGATCAAAGACAACACCATTTGATCGATTCACAAGTGATTGGTTGGCAACATTTTGCAGGTTACAGTTAGTAGGGTTGCTGTTAGAGTCTGAATGATCTTCCTGGGCTAACCCAGGCCAGCACAGACTTGCAGGGCAAAATTTCCACAGACCAGACCTACAAGCCTGCGATTGATGCTCCCAGGCCTGAGGTAAGAGTGCCATCTGGAGGATCTCCATTTTAGCGAGAAATCACCGTGCAAAACTGACCCTAGAAAATCAGGAGGAAAATCAACACCAGGATCCACATGTGACAGAAGTAACTACCAAGTAGATTCAAGTTGTTTGTAGTCTCACCTTTTTAACAAAAACTCTCCTTTCTCCTTAAAGTTTGGGGGAACCATGGGGTTGGTTCCTTGAATTTCATTCTTAGCGTCATTCCTATAGTTCTGGTTTTTATTTGGAAAGAGGTTTTTTCCAGTTGGCCCACGGAACCACTGAGTCCTCTGAAAGTTTCCTTCCTCCCATAATCTGCATGTTCTCTCTAAAAGCAGGTTCCCCACTCCCATTCCAGCTCAGGTTCCCAATCAAACCAAGGTCCCTGTAAGAGCTTCCAGACGAACCCAACTGCCACATGCTCCATCAGATGGCTCATCTCTGACCAAAATGAACACCCACTTGATCACCAGCTCTCCACTGCCCTGGCCAGGGAGGAAGACGCAGCGTGCCTGCTCCATGTGCCATGACGTTCAAACTGGTCATCAGGGGAAACAGTCCTGACAGAGTCGACACAGCCTCAGAAGAACTATAACGCAGTTTTCTGTGCTACTGAGGGGAAGGAAAGAATGCAAAGTGCGCTTTTCATTTACAAGAGATCCCACCCCCAAATTGCTATACCTGTCAAGCAACAGGAATAGCTTCTATGAACAAAAGAAATCTGCTATTCGGTGTAATAGTCCTGTGATGCATTTATTTCAGTTCTGTCCTTAGTTCCCCATTCTCTCAATTGCTGAGAGAAGAATGCAACCTGAATTTGTGCAAATTTTCAAAAACAGGTATTTTCTTCACCCGTGAAAACAGCTCCTTCCTCTCTCAAGAGAGACAATTCCTTTGTTCTCAAAGAACTAAAAGTGGGTTCAGGCAGTACTTTTTTCTGAGTTCTCACTGTAGGATATGCTCAGTGTAGACAAATAGCTATTTATCATTAACCATAGCTGAATTATTAAAAACAAAAACGGCCTTCTTTTCTCATTATTCTATGACCCCTATAGTAGGTAAAAGAAAAACTAAGCAATTGGAATGAGTAGGAGCTGAACCAGAACTAAGAAGGAAGGCAGAACACTTGAAGACAAGAGGAAAAATAATTGTTCTTGTGTGCCAGGAATCAAGGGGTGAAGCCTAAGGAAGCATGCCCATTGTACAGAAAACTTCTTCCACGCCGCGTCTGCCTGGACAGCATCTAAAAATCACACCCATTATTCTCATTTCGTGAGAGGAAACCATATTTCAGTATGAAGAGTCCAACAGAGGCCCAAGATAACCTAGACATAATGCAAACCTCAGATGGCTGAAAAGAGTTAAAAACTAGTTAAGTTGAGCTGAAGAATTCCTACGTCCAGCAAATAAAGGATTGGGCTACAGAGCCCTAAGGTAGGATCTCAGGGCGTATGTGTATGCTGAAGGAACAGGATCAACTTAAAACCTTTGCCACTGGATAAGGTACAGAAACAGTGGAGTTTAAGAAAAGGTGAAAAGAAAATTCCAACCAAAAAGAGAGCAGAATTTAGTTGAAATAGCAAAAATGCCAAAAATGTAATCTGAAAGGAAGTCCTAGGACTCCTACAAATTATCAGATAGTTATGAAGAAAGAAGATGCAAGTGAGTCCTCTGTGGGGTTCCTAAAGGTCAATAGAGAGAATGGCATAGAAGCCAGAAAACTCACTGGTCTCTCTGGTCAAAGCTCCCATGTTATTAAAGACAGTCACCCTTAACTCTGAAAAGCATTATTTATTGGAAAGAAATATTAAAGGAAGTCTTAATTCTGGCAAGGACAAATATGGTTCCCCTATCCCCCAAAATATATCTCCCATTTGCTCACAAATTCTTCACCCTGACTCTCTGAATCCCCTGGATTCCTTGATCTGAGGCCAGGGCCTACATCTACGATAGATACAGTTCCCAAAAGGTGCAGAAGCGACATGAATTAACGCTACCCTACAGTTTCTTATCAAGGGAGGATGGCTAGAAAGTCAATAAATTGAGGTACTCTGGACGGCTTATCTTAACATCCAATTCTTCAACAAAGCTTCATACAAGCCAGAAGGTAAGGTGTTCTTAGGTGAAATCAGACGTCCATGATATCCTGGTTCATCGAAACTAACGGATGATTCCAAGAAGTTTTTAAAGTAGTAATTTTGCCAAGAGAGGAATCCACATAGTCAAGACATGGCTTTCTTAGGAAGACACAGCTATTTAATCTTAGCAAGGGCAGCTGCTCTTCTTTCTGTGTTCTGGAACAAGGCACGAATTAAAGCTTTTACTTCACTGGAAGAGAATGCAGCTGCCAAGGGCCCTTTTCCATCTGCCCACCTGCAAAAAAAAAAAGATAAAATTCTATTTCCTCTTATGTCTCTGTATAAGATTTTAAAACGGCTTATTTATTCCCAAATGCTTATTTGTCTTAAATGGAAGTAAAACAAATCCTGGCATCCTTCCCCCTCTTGATGGTGCTACCACTCAATCTCTTTAACTCCTGCTTCTCCAAGGCATTTTGGTACCAGCATAGTCAGATTGAAGAGACAAAGTTAGGAAGATAACACTTCCCCCTTATTCTATACTAAGTTCTGTCTGAACTTGAGAATTATCGCTACATCCTTATATGGTTATATGAAGTCTTGGGATCGGTACTATTTTTAAAATGAGCCACAGGCAACAAACTTTAACCAACAAAGAACTGTTATAAAAAAATACACAGAGAACCTCCATGAATCAATAAGGAAACCACAAATAATCCCGCAGAATAAAGGGCAAAAACAATGAACAGAAATAGAAGAAAAATAAATGATCAAGAAAGATGCCCAATATCATTAGAATTTAGGGAAATATAAATTACAATGACAATGAACTACCACTTCACACTAACAAAAATTTTAGAGCCCGATAGTACCAAATATCAGTGAAACTGTGAAGCAACAGGATAAATAAGAAATGAAGTATACAATAGAACATGATATAGTAGTGAAAACAAACTATAGCTCTGCATACTATCGTGACTGAATTTCAAAACCAGCATACTGAACACAAGCAGCAAGTTACAGAAGACTCTGTTTATAGAAAGTTCAAGCACAAGCTAGTCTAAACTATATTGTTCAGGGATATGTGCAAATGTGGAAAAACTCTAAAGAAAGGAAAGGAAATGGTAACACAAAATTCAAGACAGTGGCTGCCTGTGGTGAGAAATGTCTGAAGAGGGGCACACAGGAGTCTCACAGTACTGGTAATATTTTTCTAAAATTAGGTAATAAGTACACAAACATTTTACTTGTTTTCTTTAAATTACAAATACATTTAAATTACAAATACATATATATATATATACATATATATATATGCTGTATTCCTTCATATGTATATTTGATAATGTTAAAACATTTAAACTACATAACTGAAGGTAGTTTTATCAGTAAAAAATTTCCCAATTAGTTACTATCCTTAGGTTTAACGGAAAACTCTAGAAGAAAAATTCTTCCTAGGTAGAAGACAAGCTAAGATACACCAGTACTGTAACTGTTCTCACAACAAAGAATTAATATTAGGCGGCAGGAGGGTTAACTGCAGAAAGATTTCCTATCTGCTGCCCTCTGGAGTCTTACCTAAAGACATCCCGTTACCTACTAAGGACTTATAAATAACAAACAAATTAAATTTCGTACTAATGTAGTCGGAAGTATTGTGATGTGATTTTTTTTTTCAAGCAGAAATCTCATTTTCATTGTTTTAGGACAGACAATATATGCTGAGAACAGCTCAGACACATCCAAGATAACTGGTCTAATACACTGGAGCATCTGTAATAAACTAATAAACCAAGCTAAAACAGGCACACAAGTAGCAGTAAGGATGGAAATGGACCTTAAGGCCTACTCACGGAGTTCCCTATGCAAAGTAGGCATACTCATCAATAACTTACCACGACAATCATAAAAGCAGCAGTGTGTAACTAACCCATATCTATTCTCTTTTGTGCAGCATCAATGACCTCTGCACACCAAGTATGATACAATAAAACATACATTTACTGCACACAACAACGTTAACTCTGCTGTCGGGGAGAAATATCATCCACTTTATTTAAGAAAAGGTGAATCCTCTCTAAGTGTATGATGCTTAATCTCTAAAGCCACTGTACTCCCTACAGAAGAATTGCTAGTCGATCAAACTGATTTGATGCTGAATATTCCATACAAGCAAAAGTCACTTCTCTGTTAAAAAAATCAAAGTCAATCTAAAATGTATCCACTTGGGGGCGCCTGGGTGGCTCAGTGTGGTCCTGGGATCGAGGTCTGCGGCGGGCTCTCTGCTCAGCAGGGAGCCTGTTTCCTCCGCTCTCTCTGCCTGACTTTCTGCCTGCTTGTGATCTCTCTCTGTGTCAAATAAATGAATAAAATCTTAAAATTAATTAATTACTTGGTTGATTAATTAATTAATTAAAAAAATGTAGCCGCTTGGTGCACCAAGGTGGCTCAGGTAATGATCCTGGGATCGAGCCCTACATCAGGTTCCCGGGTCCCATTCCCCCTGCTTGTGTTCTGTCTCCCGCTGTGTCTCTCTCTGTCAAATAAATAAATAAAATCTTTAAAAAAAAATTTTTTTTAATAAAATAAAATGTATCCACTGTTGGTTAAAATGGACAACTTCCACCCACATGTCAGAAGGTTGTCCTTCTTACAGAGGTAAGATCATTGGTACTGCCTGCCAGAATGACATGTTCAAGGCCAAAATAATATGAAACAAGAAGTCTTTATATTATCAAATAAGAGAAGTGGTAATGCGATCTACACTATTACACACTATGCAAAGGCCCCAACCACTGCAACTCAATATGAAACTTGAACAAAATCAAGAAACTGAGAAAAGCATGGCCATCAATGGCATTAATACTTTGTAGCTATCTTTGGAGAGACAGAGAGACACAGAGAGGGGAGAGATAAGCCTCTATAAAAGGGTTATACCCACCGATCCCCAATTTCCTGTAGGTTGGCTTGTAACATCATCATCAATTCCTTGAATGGCATCCACTTTGGCACATAGACTGGAACTTCTTCTTGGTATTTCTTGTTCTTGATTTCTTCAGACAGAGGTGCAAATACTTGGGGTCCTTCGTCCATCACTGTTTTGCACAAGGAATATAACCTATCACCATCTTCAGTAGAGATGTCCTGGTTTTGCAGAGAGGGAACAGAAAAAAACAGAATTGGGCCAGCTTAGCAGGCAGGAAAGGGGAGATCTTTGGGGCATGCTGTCCAAGGGGTCAGCAACAGCAACATGTTTTCCCACCAAGTAAGCACACCTTAAGAGACATGAGATATCATCAGCTCTCTGTAATACTCCTCAAACTAGAATGACACAAAATATGTTTCAACAGAATGCCAGTAACTTAGTGTGCCTATGTGAAGGAGTCCATTTCTCCAGAAGAATGTTGCACCACCTGCTGAAGTGTGGGGGATATTTTCTAAACAAGGATTTAGCCAATCTATACTTGAGAGACATCAGCTGGAACAGTCTACACAACCTGCATCTAGGCTCACATACACAATCCCAAGTGCAACAGTGTGCTGGAAAGTGGTACCAGCACCAGGCTGCATTTCACTTTACCAAATTATTTACTTGACTTGCAAATTAAATAAATATATGACTTCACACTTTACAACACATCTAAGGACTACCCCGTTTCCAGCCTTTTCATTCATAATTCACACGGATGCTAAAGGGAAAAGCAGTATAATTCTACTTTCTTATATAGGCATGAAAGAGAGAAATTAGCAAGTCTCCAGCAAAACAGAATTAAGACAGAACTGAAAAAAATAACAGTATAATGAGTTAGACGTAAAACATGAGCAATTTCTTCTACCATCTGTGTTGACTAGAAATGATTTTCTTAAACATCATTTTCTTAGTAAAGTGACAATCTGAGACAAGAACCGCCCTCTCAAGTCTGGCAAGCATCTAATGGCCCTTACCTCTAGAGCAGTGATTCTGCCAATGATCTCAGAAATTGCTGTACTGAGTAAAGTCCCCATGGCCTTGCAATATATATTCACTGGCAGGACATCCTGCCACACAATTCCAAGTCTCTTCAGCTGGTGTAGTACCTGTCAGGAGAATACAGCTGCTGACGCAAAAGGGAGACTGTTGCCAACTCCAATTCTGCACATCCACATTTATCACATTATAGGGAAAGAGGCATTAGAGGAAGGTGAGGTAAAGCCATCAGAAGTATGAGCTTCTTGAATATGTCACCCTAGTGATATCCCTGCTAGACGAAAAGCAGACTTAGCCCAAGGACGGGAAAATCACTGCAAAGAAGATAAACCATGCGCACCGAGAAATGTACAGAATTGTGGACTTACTATATTGTACACCTGAAACCAATATAATACTGCATGTTAGTTATCACTTCAATAAAAAATTATTTTATTTATTTATTTTTTTAAAAAGATTTTATATATTTGACAGAGAGAAACACAGCCAGAGAGGGAATACAAGCAGGGGGAGTGAGAGACGAAGAGACAGGCTTCCTGCCGAGCAGGGAGCCCGATGTGGGACTCGATCCCGGGTCTCCGGGATCATGACCTGAGCCAAAGGCAGTCGCTTAACCAAATGAGTCACCCAGGCACCCCCAAAATTAATTAATTTTAGAGAAAAGGCAATGACAAATCATATAGGAGAGAGAGGGAAAAGCTAGTATTTCAGATTTCCAAAACTCAAGTTCATGGATCAAAATCTTGCTATGACAGACTTATTAATAACTAGTCATATTACTGGATGGACAGAAAGATAGCTTCTTCTTGGCTTGGTGGGATAAGGAAAGGGAAAGGTCACTAACATGACTGTAAAAGGTACCCCTATTTTCTGATGGGGGTTGAGAGTGTAAACTGAGCTACCTGCTACATATTCTTTACTGCTTAAAACACAAGGGGGAATTATCTAGAGAAAGAGTACAAATTCCAGAGTTAACAGCAGCTGCCCACCTGCCGGACTGCTTTAATGGCCGCAGAGTAATTCTCTTCATCGTCCATGTTGGAAAAGTTTCTAGCACTTGATAATCTTTCCAGAAGTTCTCCTTTCTGTGCCCTCATTTGGGCCAAAAAACACTCTGTCCCTATGGCGGAGAAATAGAATAAATAATTCTAAAAGTCGTTCAATTGCACACTACAATTCCAGGGTGGAGGAAGAGAGACAAGCATTAACCATACATTATTCTGCTTATTCAAAAACAACTGCTTGCCAGATGACATCATAAAGCTGCTGTAACATTACTAGAAACAATCACTTCTCATACACTGGCCAGTCCCTCCAAACCCACTCTCAGGATAATAAGTCTTCCCCAATAGTCTGTCCAGGGTCAGATAAGAAACATTACTTATTCAGAAGCAGCTACTTATTTTTCTGATATATCTGTATCATCGAAGGGAAAAGTCAGGAAGTAAAAAGCAAAATGAATTATATGGGTTCCCTGCTTTTCTTAGAATCTCATTATAGTAAACATTGATTTATCCCACATTTCATTTCTTTTGATTTTTAATAACGCCAAGTAAAGCTAGGTAGAAGGACAGAGAGTTATCTTGAGGTTTTGCAAAAGAACAAGCAGTGACATTAGTTATCTCTTACCGACAATGCTAACAGAATCATCACAATACAAATCTCATTACGTGTCATTCTACTGACATGACTCTGATTTGGTGAATTCATTGCACACCAGCCATGCAGCCTGGATCTCTAATGTACCATGAAATCATATCATGAAAAACTAATACTTCCACAAAGACCGCATTCACTTTATAAAATTAAATAACCAGGAACAGTTGCAAACTAAATGCTGTTCCACTTTCCAATATAGCTCAGGACCACCACCTAATTTCTAGCTGCCTCATTCGTAAGTTACAAAGACATCAGGCAGAGAAGCTGCATAATCAATATGTTTTCCTAAATTTAAGGTATCCAGTACCAAGTCTCCTGAAGCCAGGTACAAGATCCACAAAGGTCGTGGTGCCATCACAAAGAATGGGGGCAAAACGTGATCTGAACTGATGTCCAAGCGTCAGCAGGTGGTGAGCAATATACATACAGTTGTTGTGGTGAATGGCAGCCAACTGGGGCAGTTTTTGAAGGTTCTCCCTAGGCCAGGAGAAGGGGTATGAAAAGAGAGAAATCACAAGTTACTGAAGCTGAAGTGGATGAAAAGTTACTTTTGTTTAAGGCACTTCCAGGCTTTATTTTTTTTAAGATTTTATTTATTTATTTGACAGAAAGAAACACAGCTGGAGAGGGAACACAAGCAGAGGGACTGAAAGAGGGAGAAGCAGGCTTCCTGCTTGGGGGCTCGATCCCTGGCCTCCAGGATCATGACCTGAGCCAAAAGCAGTCGCTTGACCAACTGAGCCACCCAGGAGCCCTAGGCTTTAAGAACTATCTCTCCTGTACAAATACGTAACAAGATCCAGTCTCGTCACTCCCATCCCAGTCAATCAGAATGAGACCATTCTGCCTGAGTGCAACCTGATCCTATAATCCTATCCCAGTGATTAACAGAAAAGAAAGGGCAGGGGAACCCAGATGTTCACCTGTGTAAATCTAGCAGAGCTGTACCCAGTCATTCCCTTCAAACCTAACACTGACCAGTCTGTGCAAGTAGGGACTTACTTGCCCTTCTGCCAAATTCCTTTTTCACTTAAACAGTGAAGCACTAAACTCTTCTAATTCACTACTTTTCAAACTGGCTACAGATCAGAGTCAACTGGGAAATTTAAAAATATATAGATGTTTAGACTTGAATAAATAACCAATATTCTTTCAACATGTTTTTAAAAATGATTTATTGTATTTCGTTGTGAATTTTAGTGACCAAAATATTTTTGGTGCGAACATAAAATTACTGGTTTTAAACGACTTACACTTTAGATATACAGTACCATAGAGAAATTAGACACAATGGCACTTACTTGTGATATGTTGGCACAACATCATGGAACAAATGGAAGATATTCCTCACTGAGTAGAATAGTTGAACAGCACTGAAGAAAAAAAAATTTCAACAGAAACGCGTAAGGATATAAAGAACTTATTAAACTCAACACCCAAGGAACAAATAACCCCATCAAGAAATGGGCAGAAGACATGAACAGACATTTCTGCAAAGACATCCAAATGGCCAATAGACACATGAAAAAGTGCTCAACACCACTCAGCATCAGGGAAATACAAATCAAAACCACAGTGAGATACCACCTCACACCAGTCAGAATGGCTAAAACTAATGAGTCGGGAAACAACAGATGTTGGTGAGGATGTGGGGGAAAGGGGGACCCTCCTACACTGTTGGTGGGAATGCAAGCTGGTGCAGCCACTCTGAAAAACAGTATGGAGATTCCTCAAAAAGTTGAAAATAGAGCTACCCTACAACCCAGCAATTGCACTACTGGGTATTTGCCCTAAAGATACAAATGTAGTGATCTGAAGGGGCACATGCACCCCAATGTTTATAGCAGCAATGTCCACAATAGCCAAACTGTGGAAAGAGCCTATATGTCCATCAACAGATAAATGGATAAAGATGTGGTAGATATATACAAAGGAATATTATGCAGCCATCAGAAAAAAAAAACAAAAACAGAATCTTGCCATTTGCAATGATGTGGATAGAACTAGAGGGTATTCTGCTAAGCAAAATAAGTCAATCAGAGAAAGACAATTATCATTTGATCTCACTGATATGAGGAATCTGAGAAACAAGACAGAGGATCATAGGGAAGGGAAGGAAAAATGAAATAAGATGAAACCGGAGAGGGAGACAAACCGAAAGAGACTCTTAATCTCAGGAAACAAATTGAGGGTTGCCGGAGGGGAGGTAGGTGGGAGGGATGGGGTGGCTGAGTGATGGTCACTGGGGAGGGCATGTGGTGCTATCGTAAGTGCCATGAAGTGTATAAGACTGATGAATCACCAACCTATACCTCTGAAACAAATGCTACATTATATATTAATTTAAAAGAAAAGAAATGCATAAGGGTATTGGCAATGAGAAAAAAGTTCAAACTAAGTGCACATTAGTCATCAACCAAAACTACAGTTGGAGGGAACATCTGCCTTGGTCATTGCTGAAAACACCCTTAATCTAGATGGAAATATATTCTCAACCAGAATTTACTAACTAGACTGCAATTCTAAAAACCTGGATCTATTAATAATTTTAAGAATAGCAGCATTAACCCAAAGCCTCTTTCCCATTATCAGCTTGTGTTCTGCCAGTACCCAGAGTATCCCTTCAGTAACAAATGGAGCTAAGCCTCAAGCAAATGTCACCCTATCACTGACACACTCTGCAAAGGGCAAGGTATCAATAAAGGCATTCACGTGGTTCTTTTAGAATCAGTCTGACTTAACTTTTATCTTTTCTCCTCCTTACCCCGATGCAAGGAGATGAATCAACACTTCTAGGATAGACTATAAACCTCAAAATTTCTTGCCCTTTAAATATGGCCTTGGAACACCTGATGATGATTATTAAAATGCACTCAGAACAAATAAAAGGTTTGTACAGCTTACTTCCACATAAGACTATCTTAAACTATGTACCTTGAATAAGTAACAGGAATTCCACAAATATTTAGAAAAACAAGTCATGGTTACTATATCCCAAGACACTGTTACTACTTGATTATTATTAATACCTGATGAAATTATTTCATTTTACTTTGGTGAACATGTTGCTTTCAAGGTTTGGTAATGGGAAGTGAGTCATAATGTAGTTGTGTTTCTGTTTATCCTATTTAAAACTATTTCTTTTGGAGGTAAGAATGCATATAGATATGCAATACAAAAAACTACTATTCAGTGTTCTGTGTTATCAAAAAATTGAGGAAATACTGCCTTATATCTCTAACTTCTGGTCTAGTATTTTTCAGTTGAAATAACAGTTACCCCTAAATTTATTTTGCCAAAGGAAATATAAATATATATATGGAATATATACTTTTTTACATTTTTTTTCTTTCTCATATTTAAAACTGGGTGGGCTTCTGAACACAATAGTTCATTGAAGTCACGGAAATAACTTGGTAAACGTGTTCTTTCTAGAGCAGAATAAAATAAAGGGGTTTGTTTGCATGTGCAGATAAAAACAAAAACTCTGGAGACCCAACTGAGAGGCAATGTAGCTAAGTCAGGTCCTAACTGGTACTGTTCTCTCCTGCGAGGACAAGGAGTAAAGAACCGCTACTCAAAGATTCAAACGAAAGAGGCTATTGTCAGTCGACTCTACAGCTTGGGCTCCATCTCTTCTCTTCAATTCTGTCTAGGAGTAGGAGAGGAGCTCATAAAGTCAAGAGAGATTCAGAACAAAATGTGGACTAGAGTTGGGAGTACCTTGAATACAGTGTAGATTAAGAGAAATCACCATCTTAAAAGGACAAAATCAGAACTTCAGAATATTCCATTATTTTCCTTCTACCTCTGGCCTTCCAACAAACTATTAATTGCATTAAAAACAAAAGTGTAAATTAATTATAACTAGGGACTGGATTTCAAAATGTAAAATGAATGCTAAGCTAAAAGGCCAGGGCAGGCTGGAGCAGATGGTATAAAGACCACTATTACCACAGCCACCAGTAATAATTAATAATAAAATAAAATACTGATCATTTTCCAGGTAGTACTCTAAGTTCTTCAATGTGCTTTTCCATATAACATCATTCAACTCATATAAAAAGTAGAAATTAAACGAAAATTAAAAGAGCTTTTTGTAAAAAAGTGATTAACGACTTTACTGTCAAAGAAACTCCATTCGTTCATCCATAAAATGCTTCCATTTCTAATATACGCTGTGAGAAGTACGTGTTATTGCAAATAAAAGTGAATTATCAATATATATCTCCCGCACTGTTTTTCTAGGAAAAAAAAAAAACACTAACTAATGGCATAAGAAAACCCAAAGAATTTCAGCTAATTTTCTCAATAAACGTCTGGTTTAGATGTGCATATAACCACATCACTGCCATTTTCAGAACTCTTACCACTGATCACTGCTGGTTGTTGCCTCTAGTAAAGTCTGATAGGCAAGTTCCATTAACTGCTTCACAGATTCACTGATGCGGCAATTGGGCAAAGAGAAGGAATGTTGGTCCAGTGTTTTTTCAGGCTCTAAATTCACCACCTCATTGTACTGAGTTGTGGACATTTTCTGCACTTCTAGCTTCTCATCCTTCTCAGGACAGGGCAAGTCTGGCACACTTATCTTAGAATCAGGAGTAATCTAAGATTCAAACATAAAACACAGAAAATGTACTGTCTTCAAAATAATTCAAATGCAAGCATGGAGAGAAGAGTAAGATACTGGTGGACTTGCATGATAATCGAGTTGTGGCTCCACAGCGTAAGCAAAAGATTTGAGTAAATATGGAAAGTATTTTAATGACAGCTCGATCTTGAGTGAGAGTATGTCCTAAGGAATCAAGAATCCCCGTTACCGTACCATTCTTCCATTTCTTCTGTGTACACTTCATATTGGTGGAAAGAGCAAAGCTGTGAAACTGGCCCAAGATTTCAGGTAAATGAAAGGACCTTCAAAAATCATCTTTCTCAGACTAGACTACTAATTATTGCAGACCAGTACATATTTGTGTTCTGCTGTCATTAAACAAATTATTCCCCACCAGAAACATGTACAGGCTGAGTCTAAAAAATAACCCACTTAGGCTAGCATACCACCACTAAACAAAACACAACCTCAGACCAAAACCAAAAAAGCTTCCCTAACATTTATATAGAATGAAAATTCCAGGACACCGGGGTGGCTCAGTCAGTTAGGCATCTGCCTTTGGCTCTGGTCATGATCCCAGGGTCCTGGAATAGAGCCCCTTTGGACTCCTTACTCAGCCAGGGAGGCTGCTTCTCCCTCTCCCTCTGCCTGACATGTGTGCCTGCGTATTCCCTCTCTCACTCTCTCTCTCTCTGGCAAATAAATAAATAAATAAAATCTTAAAGAAAAAAAAAAAGAGAAAAGAGAAAAGAAAGAAAAGAAAATCCCTAGACTTATCAAAACCTACTACAAGAACACTAGGCTGCTTGTCTGGAAACATCAGTGATATTTTCTACCTTGACTTTTAACAAAGTCATTTAACCTCTCTGGACCTCAATTTTCTTGTTGTAAAATGAAGAAATTGTACTACAGTAATGGTCTTCAAACCTTGTTTTCCAAAGATGCCAGAGGGGCCAAAAAATAAAGTGATTAAGCAGGTGGGAGCAGTAGCCCTGCACATGTTGGCCTTTCCACTAAGTTGCTACAGAAAAAGCTCCAAGTCTAATAAAAATGTTTATGTCATCAAATTTGCCTTCCTGATCTATCAAATGGTACAAAAATAGCCATTTAAAAGGGCTATTAAGAAGTTTTAATGAGAATACAAATGCCTGGGAGCTGGCAGTCAAATTTACAGCAAAGATAGAAGAAAAAATATAATTATAGAGATGGTTAAAAAATGCTAATGTTTGTCTGAAAAACAGTAGGCCCAAAACACACATGACCCAGTGAAGTGACTTCTTGAGAAAGGTGAAGGAACCCACGATGGAATAATGTAAGATCTAGTCTGTTATCAGTGAAGTTAAAATGTCAAAACAAAAACCACCACCAAAAAGTAGCATTACTTTTTTCTTTCCCCTCCCTTTTCGGTAGTGAACCCTGGTTGCTCCAAAACCTTCCAAAGACCAATCCACCTAGATAGTGGCTGATATATTTAGTCATACACCCCCTCAACCACTCCTCTCCACAATGACACGGAGAAGGAACGCCCAACAGCAGGAGAACCCTGAGACTGCAACCTCAGCCACAGAATTACTGGGAATGAACATAAACAATATGACAGATACGGAATTCAGGGCAGCAACAGTCCAAGCAATAGTCAATTTAGAAAAGAAAATTAGTCTCAAAATGGAAACCATAGTAACAGAAGTGAAAGCTGAGGTTAGAAAGGCTTTAGACGAGATGCAATCTATTTAAATATGCTAACAGCCAGAGTAAGTGAAGCTGAAGATCGTATCAGTGATTTGGAAGACGCACGGAATAGGAAGGAGGAGCAAGAGAAGTCTTGGAGCAAACAGCTAAAATCCCAAGAAAACAGAATAAGGGAAATGAATGATGCCATGAAACGCTCCAATATTAGAATTATTGGAATCCCTGAAGGAGTTGAGAAAGAGAGAAACCTAGAAAATATTGTTGAACAAATCATGGATGAAAATTTCCCAAATCTGAGGAATGAAACAAATGTTCATGTCCTAGAAGCAGAGAGGACACCCCCCA
>PITA01004572.1:0-12697 GCA_004023965.1 Spilogale gracilis
ACACACACCCCTTGCACCTTGAAGACGGTCTGCCCCTCACTGCAGGCTCTCAGACTCTCCCCCATGCCCGCACCACCGGCGGCTGGTCACCTGCTCCCTGCTCTCCCAGGTGCAGCCTGGAGGATGGCCAATCACCTAAACAGCAACCAGATCAGCTCCAGTCTGGCCAAACAGTAAACCTCCCTGCTGTCCAGTGGGCTGAACCACATCTTCTCCGTAAGAGCTGAATGCCTTCCAAGTTTGTCCTTCCTTGGGTCCTCTCCCTTCCCTTGGGGCCCCAGAGAGGGTTTCCTGCTTAGAGTCTCCCGTTCAAAGTAATTAATTCTGTATATTCAGCTTCCCTGGTTAACCATGTGGCTTCTGTCTCCTTATTGGACCCAGACTGCTCGCTCGGTCGGTAGCTACCCTCGCCCATCAGGGCACCTTCTCTATCTATGCAGTAATGCTCTAAGGCACAACTCTGGGAGCCGTCACTTACATATTGGTATGATTTCAGTTAGCCTGTTAGGGTGGAAAGCTCCAGGACTTTGACATTAAAAGCCCAGAGTTTTAGTTTGTCAGCTACTATGTACTCGTTGAGGGATATTCAATGTGACAACAGCCATCTTGGCCAGGTCACCTTATCCATTCCACCTTCCCAGGAGAGACTGGGATGATCACTTCACCGCTTCGCTGTACCGATGAGATACGGACGATGGTTCGTTCCTCATGATGCTCCAGACAACTAATCATCATTTTCATTTAACCTTAAGACAAACCATGGAGTGAAAGACCCTGACTTGTGCTGAATAAATTTCAAACCTGGGAACAGTGAGGATTTCTTCCGAAATCATAGCACAGAAGCAGTCACTCTGGGATAACATCCTTCTAAAATGCTTCCTCCCCACGAAGGACCTTTGCAGATACACCACCAATAATGGGTCAAATGACGACTCCTGGCTTTATTTTAAGGACAAGGGATGTAAATATAATGGAAATACAGCAAAGAAATGCTGCCATTTTCACATTGCCTAATTAGGATTTCTTGCTGTTTAGAAGGTGAAATAGTTATGGATGCATGCATGTGAAAGAAACGGACAAATGAAATGCGTTTTTGGCCCAAACATCTGAATATAGGATAATTACTGTAAGAAAAGCATGATGTCAAATCAGATCTCGACAAGTCATTTTTAGAAACTGGTGACTGAAGTAAGTAACAAAAAGGAATGAAAAAAACAAATGTTACAGAAAGGATTTCTCAAGAATTTCTGAGTTTCTGAGGCAACTTTACTCTGAGTTGAAAGTTCTTAGTGCTTATATGTTACAAATGCACCTAATGGGCAGGGAGTTCAATACGCTGGTAAATAATGTACAAAGAAAACTCCAAACTGCAATTACAATACGATACTCAGTATGTTTAGAATACGTTTATGCATTATTACATAAAGTATATTAAGATTATTTTCAATATGATTATCTGAGAATACTATTTGTTGAGAGATGAATTTTTGGAATGTCAATTTTTCATCCTAACTAGTATTCTCAAAAAAATCAGTAAGAATGCAAAGAGTTTGTCTAATGTTAACATCAGCAACGATACAGTTTCTACAAAAATCAGCTGTCATCCTTTAATGCCCATGATCTGTATGGTGGAGGTTTGGGGAATATTTTATTGCTTGCACTTCACTTCCAAAGAGATATCAACATCTGAACTGTAGCATCCTCAAAGTTGATGCCCCTTATGGTGACTTTAACACATGTCCATAAAGTGCTTTATATTCTTCCCTTTAGGAGGTGGAGCCAAATTCCTCATAATTTGAGTATGTGCTGAACTCAGTGACTCGCTTCTAATAAACTGAATGAAATGGAAGCGACAACATGAGCCTCAGGAGATTAGGTCACAGAAGGCACTGTGGCTTCTTCCTCGCCCCCTTGGACTGATTGCTCTGGGGGGAAGTTGGCTGCCATTCTGTGAGGTGATGTCCATGTGGAAAGAAGCTAAAGCCTCCTGTCAGTAGCCAGGTGAAGGCACCATCTTAGAAGGGATCCCCCAGCCCCAGCCAAAGGACATGATTTCTGCCCTCTTGGAGCCAACAAGAGAGGGTCGACTGAGGAACCACGTAAGTATATTTGTAAATTGGTGATGATGGTGAGGGAAGAGAAGGATATGGTACTATGAGAGATTGTCACTGGGCGGGGTCAAGAGATGGGAAGAGATATATGGGAGTTATCTGAGGGAGGGAGGGAGGAAGGCTGTTTGCAGAGGAAACAGAATGGTTGGGGGTGCCACGGTGGGAGTGTGGTATTGTCAAGGCACTCAGAGAAGACCAGTGTGGCTGGAGCAGTGAGGGCAGGAGATAAAGCCAGAGAAGTGGATGGATGCCAGACCACAGAAGGCCTTGGAAGCAGGCCCAATGGTGAGCCAATCTTCCCCAATATGGCCGTGCTGTCATAAAGACTGTAACATATTTCTGCACAGCTGATAAATAGCTACTACAGAGAGGTACCCTAGAGTTCCCCCACTCCCTCCACCGGTCCAGTGGCCCGGCCCATCTTTTGGACTTCCCTACAATCCAGTAATGAATTATACCTGGCATAATGGGGCAGGGAGGGCAGCTTTTAAAAATGCTGTCCCAAGATGCTGGCATCTGTTCTGATGATCAGTACTCATGTGGTATTGCTTATTCAATGTTTTGACTGTTTTGGGGAGGTGGGGGAAGGCAGAGGGAGAGAGAGTCCCAAGCAGACTCTCTGCTGAGCTCAGAGCCTGACACGGAGCTGGATCTCACCATCTGAGACCTGAGTTGAAATCAAGAGTCAGAGGCCCAACCAACTGAGGCACCCGGGCACCCCTGTTCTGACTATTTTAAAATGCTCCCTGCTTATAGGCCATGTAAGGAGTTTAGTGGTTAATCCAAGAATGACAAGATACCTTTGAAGAGGAAGACACGATCACATCTTTTTTTGCTTACCATCGTATGCCACAGTGCCAGAGTGACTGGCACATACTAGGAAGCCAATAAATATCTGTTGAAGAAATGAATGAAAAATCAAATTCCATGCCTTTCCTTTTCAAGCCCATCCTTTCTGAATTTCCCATTGCGGTGAATGGCATCCTCCCTTCATTGCAGTAGCAAGAAACTTAGAACTCATCTAGATGCTCCTTCTTTATTTCACCATGAAGATAGACACCAGATCCTGTTGGTCTCATCTTCTCGAGCTGTTACTGTCCCTGATGCTCAGGTTACATCATTTCCTGTTTGGACAAAGCAGAGTTCTCCACACTTAACTTGTTGTTTTCATTTTTCCATCCTCTTTCTTCCTTTTCATACTGTCCAAGTTCAAACTCCTTCACGATCTGGTTCCTGCTCACCAGAAAAGCCAGTTGTCTGTGAACATTCATTGGACGTCTCCTGGACTCACATTTCTTGAGTGGAAATGAGCAACTCTGGATACAGGACCAGGTTTCATCGTTTTCTATTCTTAGAACTCAGCATCATTTCTGGCGTGGAGGGGACAAACACATGGATGTTTATGTGGTCCTAAATGGAAATGAACAAGACTTATTTTTGTCCTGGTGCTCTATCTGTCACAACAGTGCGGCACCATGAGGATCGTTCACAAGGATCACAGTGAGTCATTAAGAAGTAAAGGAGATTATATTTATAAATTTAATGTAATACACCTCTCAAAGTACTGAAATGAGAGTAGTTATGATCTTAAAGTTTTGATTCTTAAAGGCATAATCGTTCAACAGTTTGGGAAAGTCAACTGTGCAAAATCGCATTCTGTAAGTCCATTGGATATTGGGGGATTTCGACTGTGGTTTGATAATACTGTGTTTCCTTGGTATGTGTGTTTTTATGGGGGAGGTTTTAGAACTATTGGTGAGTTTCGCATATTCTTTCTTAAATTCCACACTTAACACCATTTTTCTGTTTCTTCAAATTGCTGTCATATTGGAAACTTGCCACCTTCTAATGACTTGTTTTTATTTGCTGCTCTGATTGTGTTTGGAATTGAATTAAACTTAGGTATAATTGAAAGTGTGGCTAGAGCAGACTATAGGCAAAAATGTATGTGATTCAACATGAAATGGGAAGAAATCATACTGGCAGTTACCATGACAGACGCAGCCTTCAAAAGGGACCATGTTTCCATCTGTTGAAGGCAGCTGGCCCAACAAGACTGAGAAATAAAAATCAAAAGAAGAGGGCTTCAGAGAGATGGTACAAATCTCCTTTAAACTAGGGAAATCCAACCAGAAGTTGGAGCATAGTTTTAAGAAACAGTTTCCATGAGGGCTAGGGCACTGCTATAGTCGGAAGGCCAAATAAGACACTGTAATTACAGCGTTGAAGCCCTACAACTTCTCTAATATGTAATGTGAACAATTAGGCTGATTAAGTTATAATTGTCTCCATTTTCTTACCAGAAAAATCACTTGGCCTCCAATGGTAAGTCAAATGGTGTCAGCTGTGTTAATACTGAGCCCCAGGTTCAAGTTGGAAATTCTCTCTGGCATTGGTCTGCCCCCTTAGGGGCACATTGTCCTAAGAAATGGGTAATTTCTCTTCCAGTAATCAACATAAGACATTCTCTTTGAGGCCATCTAATTTAAAGTTACCTTTGCGGCGCACCTGGGTGGCTCAGTCAGTTAAATGTCTGCCTTCAGCTCAGGTCATGATCCCAGGGTCCTGGGATCGAGCCCCACATTGGGCTCCCTGCTCTGTGAGGAACCTGCTTCTCCTTCTCCCTCTGCCTGCTGCTCTGCCTGGCTGTATCCCCTCTCTCGGTCAAATAAATAAATGAAATCTTTAAAACATATAAATAAAAAATAAAAAAAGAGGGTACCTTCGCAAAGTTCTGTTTCTCAAGTTCAACTAGCCTCTACACTGTGGACAGTGGGCTTACGGGACTGGCTGAGACACAGTTGTCACTGTGAATTTTACTTACAGAGCATCTAATATTTGGGACTGATCGATTTGAATATGGCCTAACTTGCATTGTACCATGATACCAACTTTGTGAAAACCAAGTCAGCATTTTTGATAAAATTTCAGAGTGAACAAATGATTTGCAGCACCTTGAAAGGCTTAGAAGCACCACGTACCCACCACTTACTATCCTGGTTACCAAACTACCATCATCTTTTCATAAAACAAGTTCTTTTCTTTAGATTTTGTTTATTTATTTGACACACAGAGAGAGCAAGAGAGGGAACACAAGCAGGGGCGGGGGGTGGAAGAGGGAGAATCCAGCTTCCGGCTGAGCAAGGAGCCTGATGTGGGGCTTGATCCCAGGACTCAGGGATCATGACCTGAGCCGAAGACAGATGCTTAATGACTGAGCCACCCAGGTGCCCCCAAACAAGTTCTTTAGTAGCTAGTAATTTGTCTCTCTATGTTGGTTTTCATATTGAAACACTTTTATTAAACACATTCTATGGGCTCAATGTTATACTCAGCATTGTTGGGGAGAAAAAATACACATGAAGGAGGCAGTCATGTGTTTGGCAGTATAAAGCTGTCTCCCATGAAAATTTTATAACAAAATGAGAGAGTATATAATCACGACATATGTAGACGGTGTCATGACGAGGGACGACAGGAGTTCAAGAGGGAGACGTTCATGTGCTCTGCGGGTAGTGCGGCCAGGCTTTATGGAGGATACTCACGGGGCAGATGGAAATGCAGCTTCAGTTCTCTCAAAAAATTACAATCCAGACTTCCATCAGTTTAGAAAGGACTTTCCCTACATTTCTTTTTAACGATGAATATTGGTTTTATGGAGGACATAGGTGGGAGTAGTGCACTGAGCAACCCTTTCTCCAGGCCCCATCCCTGCAACCCCTCAGGGTTCTTCAGGATGTCCCCTGGGCTGTCCTTTTCCAAACCACCAACGCTTAGGACCAAGGCTGTACAAATACTCAGGAGCTATTTCTTCCTGATCCCATGAAAGATAAACACACATAAGATTTTTGTGTCTCCTAATTCTCCAAGATTTTCTCTCAAAATATGTTTTTAGCAAGAGTAAAATTTTTGCATATATTCAGCTACAATAGAACCAGTTTTCAATTTTCTTTTTTTCTAAAGGGTTTATTTATTTGAGAGAGAGAGAGAGAGAGAGAGAGAGAGAGCATGCACACATGCGCACCAGCAAGGGGGAGCAGCAGTGGGAGGGGGAGAAGCAGGTTCCCTGCTTAGGGAGGTGGCTCAACCAATGGAGCCACCCAGGCACCACCAATTTTCAATTTTCACTGAAATCTCACCTCTCACTTATAAGAGACATCAGTTGTTTTCACCTGCTTAGCATCCGTTCTCCCTAATTTGGAGCACAGAAAACTCCTTTCGGAGCATTTGCCACAGCTGGCTCATACCAGCTCATGAGAGTCGAATATTAAAGTATCAGGCAATGCCTGGATGGCTAGTTGGTTGAGCATCTGCCTTCAGCTCAGGTCATGATCCTGGGGTCCTGGGATCAAACCTCGCATCGGACTCCCAGCTCCATAAGGAACCTGCTTCTCCCTCTGCCCGTGCCACTCTTTCTGTCTCTTGTGAATAAATAAATTAAATCTTAAAAAAAAAAATCAGAAATTGGGTTAGCTTGTTACTAGGCACAGTCACTATTTAACATTAAATTATATGAACTTGCAATTAAATAAATTATATTTAAAACAAAGGCAGTACATGCTCAAAACTCATCATTTATTATTTTACTGCATTTTATTATTATTGCTGATCTCAAGGTGATTTACGTTTATTTTGTCTATATGGTAGAAATATTATGTAATGGATGCTTTTGCACATCTGTTCCCAACTCTGTGCTCAGGAAGCACCCTGGAAGCTTGAGATCAACCATGGAATGAGTTGACTCTATAGGTGAGGCCTCTACTCCCTCCCTTGGCCCCTCCCCACCCCCCAGAGCTGGTTGTTAAACACTCACCAGCACGCCACTGGGTGTTCCCCACCAGGCCCGCTCAGTTTCCCTGGCACAAGTAGAGTGACTGCAAGCTCCAGCCCTAGGAGTTGGGAGTGAGAAGCTGGTGATAGGCTGTTAGTCGTCATGGAAAGAATGCCTGAGAAGGCAGCCGACATGGAAGAAAGCAAAGCGGAAAGATGGAAGCTGATTCTTCATGACGTCATTTTACATCAAAATCTAGTCCTGTCTGCAGGCATGGTAGCATGAGTGCATCAGTTCTCTCCTGTTTTGGACCTGGGTCAGTTTGAATGGGCTTTCTATTGCGTTAAACTAAGGAGCAAATTTCCACAGTTTCCACTTTTAAAAAAAAAAAAAAAATCACTTTAGGGTTGTTACATTGAGCACATAACAAAGCCATGTGTGCTTGGAGTGGCTGTAGGCTCACTTCGCAGAGATTTTTGTGGCTAGGCACATGATTCAAATTCCTGTGTAGCAAAATCACTGAATATAGACCAAAAAACTAAACAGCCTTTCTATGGCTGAATCTTTGAAAGTTAAATTTGTGGATCTCAAAGTCCACTTTATCGGTGACCATACTTTGTGGTATCCTAACGTTGTCCTCCTGCTATAAAAGGAGGAGGTCCATATTCTCTGTGGTGTGGAAAACCCATTATATAAACCTAGTCAAGTAATGTTTCACATTTCCTCAAAAAGCTTTAAGACCCGACATTAAAAGAATGCGCCCAGTTTGTGGAAAGAGCTCCAGACTGGAAATCAAGGGATTTGTTTTCCAATTCAGCTTTTCCCATGATCTTGAACAAAACATGTTCACTTCTCTGGGCCTCAGTTTCCTTTTCTAGACAGAGGAGCGGGGGCTAACTGATTTCATTAGGATCTTTCACTCTCCCAAAGTCTATGACTCTATTTTCAACATTTCTATCACTGAGTATCTGTTTTCTGACTCTCAAATATTTTCTCACCAAAGAAAACAAAATACTTGGATAAACTGCCCCAGTCCAGAAAGGCTCTGATTTTCATTTTTTAATCCAAGAGAAAGTGGTAAGAGGTGTAAACAGGAATAAATGCCAAGAGCATTCACCCTGAAGGAAAATGGAAGAGGAGAGCCTGAGAGAAGGTTTTGTAGAGTTTGTGCTTCGGCTTCTGGCTTCACCATCAGCAGCCTGTGAGCCCAGGTGCTAATTAAATTAATAAAAAGGCATTTTGTGAAAACATGTGCCCCACACCTGCTGTGTCACCAGGAGCAGGTTTCTTGCTTGTTGTGATGGAACAGTTCACCACTTAACAATGAAGGCAAAGCTACAATAACAGCAAGAGGGAAAAGTCGAATCGTCGCCAATATGTCCCTGATTTCCCCAACAAATGCCTATTAATTTGTGATGACACATTAGGAAGGCACTCATTTTGAATTTGACATTCTCAATGATTAAGGGCGTGACAACTTTGTTTAATAGTCATTATAATTACTAGAAATAACATCTTGTCCTCACCCAATTAAGGACGAGGATGATACACTGAGAAATTATAGCTTATAAAAATAAAGCTTTCGATACAAACAAGGAACACATCCATTTCTCTGCGACGATGCTGGTACTGAATGGTCTAGGGGTCATTTATCTGAAATCATTTTAAGAAGTTCTAGTAACGTCTGGTCTTTGGCTTGAATGCAGTTACATGTGTTTTTGTTTAAGGAAAGATAAATTTTAAAAAATCTTTTTAGCTGTAGCTACATTTTATGGTAAAAATGGTCATAACCCAACATACTGGATTAGATTTACCTGGGAGAGACAGAAAAAAAAATTCCAACATAAGAATATTTTCCCCTCTCATTTCGAAATCAGGGCAGAACGTCCAAGTCCGGAATAGTGCTCTGCAGTGTGGGGGCTAGGCCCTCCCCAAATTCACTGCGGCCTCTGTGCTCAGGCTAATCTCACGGTTCAAGATAAAGTTGTACCCAACTTCCTCTATATCTTCCTGGCAACCCTTAGCCCCATGACATAATTGCCAGCAGGTGGGGAGATGAGGTCTCTATCTCAGGCAGCCTCGCGGAGGGCTTAGAATTGTGTCTTTTTTAATACCGAGCAAGGGTTGGCGAATGATTTCTGTAAAGGGCCAGATATAAATATTTGAGGCTTTCAGAGCCCATGGCCTCTGTCTTAACGGCCTAACTCTGCTCCTGCGTGTGACAGCAGCCACAGATGGTACACAGATGAACTGTTTGGGGCTGTACTCTAATGACACGTTATTTACAAGAACAGGTGGTTGGCTGAATTTGGTCTACACCCTGATCCTTCTTAAAGAAGATGGAAAAAACAGATACTGGGCACGACCAGTGCTTCTCCCACACCAGGTAATAGAGACTTTAGCAATATTAACTTCAGTAAGTGCCTCTCCACTCCCTCATTTTTTTTTTCTTTTCGTATGGGTAGGGCCAAGCCAAATTGACAATAATTAATTAAAGTCACCAAAATGACCTAGTGGAGGGCAAATTTGTTCAAGGCTGTCTTTGAGAGACTAGGTAGTGAATTTCAATTATAATTTTGTTTGTCACCCTGACTGCTCTTTTACTAGGCAAAACCTCCTGCCTTGTTTCTCATCTTGGTGGGAGAATGGTTGTTTTCTCAACCCCGGGGCCTGGGAGATGCCAGACTCCCCCAACCAAGCAAAGCAAGAGAGAGCACTGAAGAGAATGCCGAGGAGACACTGACCGAACTCTCTGAGAAAGTGATTGTGTGGCTTTGCCCTTCTCCTCGGTGGGTTGGGGCAAGTCTGGGATTGTTCACTCAATCACATGTCCCTTTAGATACCAAATCTTCCTGGTGGACAGGGACGAGAGGCCTGATTAACCTGGAGAGCTCTCACTTGAGCAAAGGAAACTCTTGTAGGAACTTGATCAAAAACCATTGTGGTGATCCACTTTATTTATCAGTACTTTTAAAAATTTTATTTCAGGGGCGCCTGGGTGGCTCAGTTGGTTAAGCGACTGCCTTTGGCTCAGGTCATGATCCTGGAGACCCAGGATCCACATCGGGCTCCCTGCTTGGCGGGGAGCCTGCTTCTCCCTCTCTCACTCCCTCTGCTTGTGTTCCCTCTCTGGCTGTGTCTCTCTCTGTCAAATAAATAAAATCTATAAAAAAAATTTATTTCATAAGTTTTGTCTTTTTCCCCCCTAAATTCAAGGACAGCACATGGTTTAACTTGTCAAACATGAATCTGTAAACCCAGGACTGAGAGTCTGCTGTAATGTACCCCTCCCAGTCTCTTCCAGATGTCTTTTTTGAAAGACTTTATTTTTTTAAGTAAACTCTACACCCAACATGGGGCTCAAACTTACAAGCTGGAGATCAAGTCTCATGCTCTATGGACTGAGCCAGCTAGGCGTCCCCCCACCCCGATGTTTTTATAAGCTCGTCTTAACAATCAGACTGTGCCAGAAAGCCAAATCTCAGTAATCTCCTCTGCTTCTAGAACTCTCTAAGGTGAGGTAAGCTCTTCTGTGAATGGCCCTCCAAGTTCCTGTTTCTTCATTTAAGGTCTTGGTGGTAAAGGGATATTAAGTTACAAGATCTTCCTTCTTCCTAGTGCTGACTATTGCTTCCTAGTGCTGACTATCAAGTCCACTATTGGCACCTCCCAAACTCTGTTTTATATTCAGTACAAAAGATATTTAACTTTAATTTACCTAGTCAACATTTTTAGCACATAGATTTGAGACTAGAGGGATGGTAGCCTTCCTACATTTATGAAGGGCAACTTAGAAAGTTAGAATAAGAGACCTAAAAAGAACTTTAGAGATAATTTAGTCCAAATTACTTAATTACAGAGTGGAAGGGAGGCCCAGAGAAGGAAGGCAATGTGCCCTGGATTGCACAGCTAATTACTAATCAAATTCAGTAGAAACTCGGGTCTTCGGGTTCATAGAAACACTCCAAGATCCACCCTGGCTCCAGGCAAGCCAGACTCTCCGTGGGCGTGTAGACCTCACAGCAGACACAGACAGGGAGCAGAAGCAGCGGACTGCTGACCCACCTCTGGCAGGCATTAAGTTGTGTGGCTTCTTTATTTCTTCCTGCACCAGCGGTATATAAGGAGGGCCTTAGCTTCTTCTGGAAAGACCCTCCGTTCTCTGGGACAAGGGCACATTGTAGTGGCTGCATGGAGTCCTATCTGGGACAAGTGGATGTATACAATGTAAGAAGCACAAGGTGGTCCTCACTAGGATGTCTGGGCCTGCTTCTAGAACATTCTTGGGTGTCTCTAGTCTTGTCCTATGGCCTCACAGAATTATCCCCAAATCCAGAGTGCATTTAATTTCATTTGGCTAAATATGATTGATTTTGGAGGAAAGGAAATGAATCAAATTTAGAACAAAAGTTTACCAACATTTCCAAAAAGGTTGGTGATTACCAAGTATTAAAAATTCGACTATGGGGGCACCTGGCTGGCTCAGTTGTTGAGCATCTGCCTTTGGCTCAGGTCATGATCTCACGGTCCTGGGATCGAGCCCCGCACGGGCTCCCTGCTCAGCGGGAAGCCTGCTTCTCCCTCTCCCACTCCCCCTGCTTGTGTTCCCTCTCTCACTGTGCCTCTTTGTCAAATAAATGAATACAATCTTAAAAAAAAAATTCAATTATGTATGGTAGTGTAGCTCTGTCAGGGACATAAATACTTAGTACATTCTAACATGTTTATTAATTTTCAGGGTCATCTTCATAAATGGGTAAAGCTTCCATAGATTCATAGTAACATATGGATATATATTCATATTATATATACATAATACACTTATGTAATATATTCGTACATTATGCATACACACACATATTTATATATATACCTACATATAATATATTTATAGTATATATGTATATACATATGAATTCATACATATAGGACATATATATTAATATGTGTATGTTATTTATACAGAAGTAGTACATGCATATATTACATAATATATATATTATGCATACAGAATATGCATATATGTGTGTATCCATATATACACAACCATATATTCATATGCCTCTGTGGACATTTTACCCATTTATGAAGATGAGCTCAGAAATTAATTAATAAACATGTTGGGACGTACTAAGTATTCATTTCTATACATACACATACACATAAATACAAACATACACTGACACATGTGTATACATTAATAGATTCTATATGCATTTATGCAAATTTTTCTTTCTCAATTTATGAATATACTGTGAGATCCTGCTTCTTCCACATCTATATATGTATATATATTGTATACTTTTTTATCTTTCTTATTTTTTATTTTTTCTCAAGAAGAGAGAAGAGAGGGGAAAGAGAAGGAGAAAATAGAGAAGTGGATGGGGTGACCAAAAAATATTCAAACATTAATAGAAGGATAAAGACTTGATCATAATCATTAATGGCACATGCTCTTTTTGACTCTCGTCTGTTTTAGCCTAGAGGGAAGATATTTTAAGAGAACATTCTAAAATGAAAGAAACTCTCCTTTTTCTATTTTCTAAAACCAGCAAAGACTATCTTGTATTGCAAGTCATAGCAAAAGCATTAGGAAGGAAGGACTATTTAAAGTTAAATCTGTCATTAATTTACTAACTACTCACTTGAATCTCATAAATAATTTTAAGTAGAAGGGGTTGGTCAATGCGATTAAGGTCATTATTTCATGATAAAGTAGTCCATAGGTTTTTCTAATGTAAAAATCTTGCCATAAAAAGAAGAGTTAAGGTTTCTTCAAGGTTAAGGGTCTCCAGAGTCTATTCCATGAAGATAT